>ML662453.1:0-87148 GCA_007570785.1 Antilocapra americana
TGGAGAGCTGGGCAGAGAGGTGATGGGTGAGCAGGTGAGTCCTCGGGTGGGGCAAAGGAGGCATCAGAGTCCAGACTGTCAGACATGGAGGAAAAGTACCCAGGATCAGGCAGACAGCGAATAAATGAATGTAGCCAAAAAGGCACCTGAACGATGGGGGGTGGGGGGTAGGATGGGAGTGGTTTACTGTCAATCAGTTGGGAGTAGATTGCAAGCATGGTGTCCCTGAGCTTAAGATTTAAAACTCTTTAGTAGGATCAAGGGAGATGGAAGTGGTGACTGAAAGGAAGGAGTGTTGTGTGTATTTGTGCAGAGAACACCAGAGGGTAAGTCCACATGATGGCAGGGGCAGAGGGTGTGGGAGAGGTCAGTGCAGAAGAGCGTCTAGGGGAGAGGTGAGTCCTAGGAGGCAGGAGGGCAGGAAGGCAGACAGCAGGACCAGAGGCTGTGTGTATTTGTGCAGAGAACACCAGAGGTGACGTCCACATGATGGAAGGGGTTGAGGGGGTGGGAGAGGTCAGAGCATCTGGGGAGAGGTGACTGCTAGGAGGGAGGAGGGCGGGAGGGTGGAGAGCAGGGCCAGTGCTCTGTGCAGGGGTCCGGAAGGAGTGTGGAGGTGTCTGTAAGGGGGCTGGCAGGTGTGGGGGCAAGAGGGAGAGAAGAAGGTGAGAATGCTGTGGTGAAAGGAAGAGAAGGAGAATCAAAGGCCGAGACTCCCTGAGACCTGATCAGAAGAGTGTGAGACAAGGGTGTGGCTGGAAACACGAGGGTTACAGGGAGGGGCGGCATGGGGTCATGGGCCCAGGAGGCAAGCTCAGCCTGGTACATTAGGGTGGGATAGAAGGCAGAGTATGTGGGTTCAGCAGAGTGTATCACACTGTGGGAAGCAGAGAGGACTGCACTGGGTTGAGTAGAAGGTGAGGATCAAGAAGGGTGCACGGGACAGACAAGAGTGAGCTGGAAGGTTCAGACAGTGGCCTCATTAAAGAATGTCATATGACTGAGGTTGGACAGTTTCCTTTGCATATGTGCAGTAGAGAAGCAAGTCAGGAGATGATGAAATCAGGGCCCAGGGGTAGGAGGGATCAGGTGAGCATTCTGAAACAGGTGGTAGAGAGGAGGTCTAATGGCTAAGAGTGAAGAAGGTGAGGCGATGGCACCCATTACCTGTTGTGGGAGAGGGCAGTTGAGAGGGTCAGGGAACACAGTGCACGAAGTGTGACAGCACAGTGGGAAAAGATGGAGCCAGATGTCCACTCAGGAGCTCTGCCCCCATGAGTGGGCCAAGGCAGTGAGGAAGCCCACACAGGAGGCAGAGGACGGCACAGCTGAGGCCATGGTGGAACATGGGAGAAGTGGATGAGGCAGAGGAGGTTGAGCTGGTAGAGGTAGTAGGCTGTAGAAAGTGTTTGAAACAGGCCTGTCAGTGAAGAGCATGACTAGGTGAAATGACAGATGGTCAGACAGAAGCCTGAGGGACCTGAAAAGACAGATACTTAGGGATGAATGGGGACAGCATACAGAGTCACTACAGGATGTTGCAGACCAAGAGCTGGCTACAGGGGAGCATGAGGGAGGCTCAACCAGAGAGCAGATATCAAGGAAAAGTCCACTGCATCTGTAGGCAGGTGGTTGAGGAAGCAGGATGGCGTGCTCAGGACAAAGCAGAGGGGCTAGAACACAAGAGTGGAGAAAAGGCAGAGGATGGCTGAGCAGGGTGCACTCGGATTCAGCATGCAGAGACTTCGGATTCTGGAGTGGCTGTGAAGGTGGTGGGCCAGTGTTGAGATGGGTGCAGAGAGTCAACAGGAATAGAAAGGGACCGGCAGCATGGAAGGGGGGGAGGACCTCATGGCTGTGTGAAGGGTCAGGGTTGTTAAAGGGGACTCCACAGAAAAGGGAAAGACAGCTTCAAGAGCTCCTAATCTGGGGTACCAGCAGATATCATGGGCAGGAGAGGTACTGTATGTGGTATGGAGGCCAGACAGTAGGTGCAGACTAGTGACTGTAAGAAAGCATAGGTGCCGTCTGTTATAACCATGAGCAAGCACTGTTTTATGGGAAGAGAGACAATGCAGAATGTTTATGGAGGGAGAGGCTACAACATGGTCAAGTACAAACTGAGGTGGTACAGTGTAATCAACTGAATTTTTAAAGAAGTGTATTAGCACTGGGAAAATATGCCTCCTACACATACTTGATCAAGTGTTCTTATGTTGTTTTTCTAATGTAAATGAGCAAAGGAAAAATGGAAAGAAGTGGTTCAAGTGGGAACTTAGTTGACAGTATGCATATAATGTTCCTTAATAATTGCAAGAATGATTTATAACAGTTATGATGCAGAGTGCTACCTGTTCAACTTGATCACAACTAATGAAATAAAGGAAAATGGGAGAAAACATAAAAAGAAATTGTCACAAGGAAATTGGTGGCTGCCTGAAAAAAATCAGGTAATTATGTCAGAGTGGGTGGATTCAAGAGAATAAATGGTCATATGAGAGAAAGTCAAAAAACAAAATATGAAGGGAGAGCATGAGCAGCAGTCCTCGTAACATCAGTACTCCTGACATCCAGAGATGATAATGCATGACAGAGGATGGGACTGTTTTGAATAATAAAGAAGAGGTTCACATTTTCACATACTGAAGGCATTTAAAGGCCAGATTGAACCAAGCCTGGGGGGTACCAACAAGCGGAGGCTTTTTCTAAAGTTACGAGAGAAGGAAGAGGAAATGAGTGGATATCCCATGGTTACACTGCATTCTGGAGAGATGTTATTCAAGAAAGAGAGCAATAAAGATGACAGCTACCAATGATAATGGTGAACATGAAGTAGGATAGGAAGAAAGATTCAAAGTCAGCACAGAGGAAATGTTAAAAATTTCAGTGTTTGGGGAAAGGGAAATTGGTTATGAGATGAATGAAAAAGTGAATGAGTGTCTCAGACTTGAACCTTGGCCAGTCTCTTTAACAGGTCAGATTTGGAGGACTATGGACTCTCCAGCTAGATTGATACAAATTCTAGTGATAGAGGGAACGGATATATTGTGGTTAAATAGTAATGTTCAACTTGTCCTGCCTGCTTTTTTAGTGTTCGAACAAAGATTGCAGATTATGTGCTTAGCTTGGAAGAATGCAAGGTTTCACTAAGGATCAGTAATAGGAATCCCAGTGAGTGGTTGTAGGTGAGACAGAGTAAAAAAAAAACTGAGATAAGTTTTATTAACTGAAATTGTGGATTTAATTCGGAATGTCAGGAGTTAATATGATCAATACTGAACAGCAAATAATGGAATGGAAACAGCAGCTTCAGAGAAGAGTTTGGAGTCCATCAGAATCCTGGGGTAGCTCCAGTTAATATAAAGGTTTAAGAAGGTGTAGGCAGAAAGTAGAGAACTACAGTATGAATGTAGGTATGTATAATATGAAAGAACTGTGAATTGTTAAGTGGGAGGCAGCATCCCTAATGAAAAACAGAAAAAGAGATTCAGACATGTACTGTTAAATGTGACCTTGGTATGGATATTTTCTGTTAAGGGCTATTTAAATTTGTTCAGATGGTTTGAGGTAAGAAATATGATTCTATAAGAACTGAGAGTTCAGTAATAAAAGCAATATATGGATTAGAATGATTCTGAGTAAGTAATAAAACAAAAGGGTATGGTCATTACAGAGGTCCTAAGTAGGGAAAAAAATTCACAGAATGTTGCATATATGTGTTGTTACTGGCATAACAAACATGCAAAGGAAAGAAAGTTGCTGTGTGACAACACTAAGAAAGTATGCTGCTTTGAAGGCTTTTCTGACAGATTTTAAGTAAAGGGTAGTTGCTGGAGGACAGATCAGTAGGACTAACTAAGACTTAAGGTGTTGATTACTCTTTTTACAATTTTCCTAAGATTTCAAGGAAGGAGTTATGGTAATACTTGATGTTGAGTTTAATTTTTTTCAGATGGCATAGATTTTTTTGTACACTTTTACAGTAAGGAGAAATGGGAAGGTTTAAAGATAAAGAAAAGGTAAGAACAACTGACAGAATAACTTTCTGAGGAAACTGGTGGGTGTCTATCTTTTGAACTGTGAATGGCTTGATTTTTAAAAAGTTAGGTAAAGGGAGAAAGTGGATAGTTTCAGAATACCTTCTATCTATCAAGTATTTACTATGTGTCTGGCACCATGCTCATCACTTTACTTAATTTCATTTTATCCTTACAACAATCCTAAAAGGTATACAGAAATCAAAACATTTGCCTAAGATTAAGTACTCAGTGTGTAGCAGAGTCAGAGTTCAAATCCTAATTTATCTGTCTCCTATTTTTCTTCCTATTCTGTATAGTTTTCAGGTTGAAGGAAGGAAATCACAATGTATAGAATTTCTATTTTTTTCCTGTAACTATGTGGAAAATATCTTTTCTGAGATGAGACAAGCAGAGGTGATGTATAGATCTTTATGTGATTGGTTAAGATTCAGAATATCTGCAACAGGAAAATGCTGAAAGGAAGGAATAGGGAAAAAGACTTTTATTACCACCTGTGCCCTGGTATTTCTCTTTTATTCACTGCACAGCAAAGACTTTGGATTGGCCATAGGCTCAAAATTTCATAATTTCTAACAAAGACTAAAGAATAGAAAGGAATGTTTTTTTTTCCCTAAGCAGGTAAATGATGGGTAAAATCATTGGTAAAATTAGCAAGTCAATCTACTAATCTTTTAAAACTTTCAAACTTTTAAAAGTCTGAATGTTGAGACTAAATTTCATTTCTTTTATCCAAGATACAATCACAAGAATTTATAACTGAGTTTGAATACCAATCAGCAAACCCTTTTGAATTCAGAAAATTCTCCAAATGCCAAATTTTTATAAACAAAATACTAATCCCCCCCCAAAAAAACCCCCACTAATAACCATCAACCAAGAGAGTCCACAGCCAGCAGACCAAAAGCTGAAACCTCTGGGCTAATTTGTAAGATGTACGTTTTAAAAAGAAATTAACTCCTTAGTAAGGAGGGATGAAACCTCCCTTATGCTTTCTGTCTTGGTAGAAATGTTTTCTGTTGTTGTTGTTTTCTCCTATACTGTATGTAACTTCTGTAATTTCAATATTGTTGTTTTATGTATTTTTGATATTGTAAAACTGTATTTATTGTATTCTGTTAGAAACACTCCCTGGGATGTGAGGCACCTGCGTTATCAGTTATCCAAGTGAACCTGGGGAAATGGGAGGAGCTAGTATTCTCAATTGGGAAGAGCTTGATTCTTAAATGAGTTCAGCATTTTGGTTCCCTCTAAAATTAAGTGACGAAGTAATGGCATTCCTTAACAAACAGAAAGTTTGTGGGAAGTAAAAATGGGGTTAGAATTTTGAAATATGGAGAGGTGGCTACTAGAAAAAGAACAGAGTATCCCAGGATGATGGCAAAAGCCACAGGGCTACATTAAGACTGGGCCCAGATATTGGTTTAGAATAAGGTTAAATGAAACTAGCTAAATAAGAGTACAGCCAGCTTAATTATTGGCTGGTGGACATTACACAAATCTAACCAGAGGGAAACAGACCAGGGAAGAAAGTGAAGTTAAAAGGGAATGGAATAAGAGAAACCTCACAAAAAGGGGTAAAGGAGACAGCTAAAGGTTAAGGTTGGATGGCCTAACGCTCAAAGGAGAAACAGCTGAGGCCTGACAGAAAGCGCCTCCCCACCCGGGGGTTACAGACCCAGGGTGGCTGCGAGTGCACGTCCACCCAGGGCCAGAGGGGGCGACCTGGGGTTCAGACCCAGCAATGGTGCCGACTTGAATCTACCTCGTGCTAGCCTTGAGTAGCCTGGTCTATCATCCAACACAGGTTAAGATTGGGCAGGCGCTCCCGGAACCAACATCTAAAAAGGGAGTTGGGAGAGGGGCTAAAGGAAGACAGGTTAAGCCCCAAATGTAACTGAATGATGACCAGGGATAACTATTTACTAGTACTTTTACGATTTCTTGTAACTCTGTAACTTTCCCAATATTTGTTAGCTATATGTTTTTTCCTGTATTAGTAGTAAAAATTGTTTTTTTCCTGTACTAGTAATAAAAACTGTTCAAAATGTAAGTGCAATGTGTGTGCTTATTTCGGTACAAACTGGGTAACAGTTGTGAATACTCTGCTGCAAATATGGGAAGAAATGAACTCAGGTGGGAAAATGGAGAAAAGAAATCAAGTACAATACTTGACATTCACAGGAGGTAGGTCATAAGAACCCCAAATTTATGACTACTGTTGACGCTAGCAGTTGGCTCTCCTCATGAGCGCCCCCCACACCCCCAACCCCAACCCCCAAGAGTGGACACAGGTCAGGTAGATCACAAAGCCTTTCTCAACCTTGGATACACAAGTCTTGGTTAAACCAGTCACTAGGCTGAGACATACTCTCAGACACATGCCTTGTGTTATAGGACCCTTAAAAACAATGTATTTTACAATGTCATGGATCTACTAACTAAAAGGTCCTCAGGCTGCCCTAAAGAAACATCAGGGAAAAGCAGGCCATGATCCTTCATAGCGGACATCAGGTATGTGCACCCTCACCAGTGGTGATACTGTTCCAACAGAAAGTCTGAGTTCTGTTTCGGGCTACCACTGTGTACATTCAGTTTCTCTTTTAAGATTAAATGTCCAGCGTATTTTACTCAGAAACTTGGTTACAGAATTAGTATTTCTGTAGCAGTAGCTAACTTTTTAAATTTACTATTCATTATCACTACATTCATTAACCCCAGAAAAGAAACAAATTCTTGGACCCCAAATATCTGTCCAGACATTCAAGAGTTCAAGTGGTAATGCACCGTTAATCACATCTCTTGCATTTTGTGTATTACTACCTGCTGTAGAGTCATCTTCAGGTAAATGAACAAGAGTATAGCATACTCCTGGTTGATTGTAAGGCAGGCTGGGGGCTGGGATACAACACAACACTTCATAGGACTCTGATGGCTCCACCTGCACCGTCACTTTCTCCAGTAGCTGGTCATTCAGAGTATTGGTACAGTCAAACTGAAAAGTCATCAAATAGGAAAGTTATGAAAAAGAACTGTTCTCAAGTTAATTGTTTCTTCCTCCCCATAACCCATGACTCAGTTCTGGAATCCATTAAACCTTCTCTCTCTAAATACCATGCAAGTCTCCCCCTAAGATTTTTCTTGAGACCACAGGATAAGCTTATTCTTGAGCTCTTTCTTGTTTATATTGTTCACCAGTCTTTTCCTCTTTCCTGAGACTGAGTTCTACCAAACAAGATGGAAGAAATCTGACAGCTGGCTGAGAATCAAATTGAAATCCAAGTTTTTTGAACAACACACTTAAGTTACCCTGATATTAAGTGATGATCATTTTTTCACAGGTTATACTTTACGCTGTCCAACTTTTTTAGACATTTCAGTTTTACATCCTTTTAAGTTTAAATCAAAAGTTGCCCATCACATAAAGGCATCTCCCTAGCTATGGAGTTAGGCAAAAAATCCCAGAAAATGCTGCCAAGTTGCTTCTCTATAAAAGGAACCAGAATCATAAACTAAAGTTCAGTCAGTTCAGTTCAGTCACTCAGTTGTGTCCGACTCTTTGTGACCCCAGGAACTGCAGCACGCCAGACCTCCCTCTCCATCACCAACTCCCAGAGTTTACCCAAACTCATGTCCATTGAGTCGGTGTTGCCATCCAGCCATCTCATCCTCTGTCGTCCCCTTCTCCTCCTGCCCCCAATCCTTCCCAGCATCAGGGTCTTTTCCAATGAGGCAGCTCTTCACATGGGGTGGCCAAAGTACTGGAGTTTTCAGCTTCAACATCAGTCCTTCCAATGAACACCCAGGACTGATCTCCTTTAGGATGGACTGGTTGGATCTCCTTGCAGTCTAAGGGACTCTCAAGAGTCTTCTCCAACACCACAGTTCAAAAGGACCAATTGTTTGGCACTCAGCTTTCTTTATAATCCAACTCTCACATCCATACATGACTACTGGAAAAACCATAGCCTTAACTAGACCGACTTTTGTTGGCAAAGTAATGTCTCTGCTTTTTAATATGCCATCTAGGTTGGTCATAACTTTCCTTCCAAGGAGCAAGTGTCTTTTAATTTCATGGTTGCAGTCACCAAATGCAGTGATTTGGGAGCCCAAAACAAACAAAGTCAGCCACTGTTTCCCCATCTGTTTGCCATGAAGTGATGGGACTGGATGCCATGATCTTAGTTTTCTGAATGTTGAGCTTTAAGCCAACTTTTTCACTCTCCTCTTTCACTTTCATCAAGAGGCTCTTTAGTTCTTCACTTGCTGCCATAAGGGTGGTGTCATCTGTTTATCTGAAGTTACTGATATTCTGGCAATCTTGATTCCAGCTTGTGCTTCTTCCAGCCCAGGGTTTCTCATGATGTACTCTGCATACAAGTTAAACAAGGAGGGTGACAATATACAGCCTTGACGTACTCCTTTTCCTATTTGGAACCAGTCTGTTGTTCCATGTCCAGTTCTAACTGTTGCTTCCTGACCTGCATACAGGTTTCTCAAGAGGCAGGTCAGGTGGTCTGGTATTCCCATCTCTTAGAATTTTCTAGTTTATTGTGATCCACACAGTCAAAGGTTTTGGCATAGTCAGTTAAGCAGAAATAGATGTTTTTCTGGAACTCTCTTGCTTTTTCGATGATCCAGATGTTGGCAATTTGATCTCTCGAAGTTCACAGTTCACATATTGCTGAAGCTTGGCTTGGAGAATTTTGAGCATTCCCTTACTAGCATGTGAGATGAGTGCAACTGTGTGGTAGTTTGAGCATTCTTTGGCATTCATTCCCTTTCTTAGGGACTGGAATGAAAACTGACCTTTTCCAGTCCTGTGGCCACTGCTGAGTTTTCCAAATTTGCTGGCATAGTGAGTGCAGCACTTTCACAGCATCATCTTTTAGGATTTGAAACAGCTCAACTGGAATTCCATCACTCCACTAGCTTTGTTCGTAGAGATGCTTCCTAAGGCCCACTTGACTTCACATTCCAGGATGTCTGGCTCTAGGTGTGTGTTCACACCATTGTGATTAACTGGGTTGTGAAGATCTTTCTCGTACAGTTCTTCTGTGTAGTCTAAACTAAAGGAGAATTAATACTAAATCCCTTACCAGAGCCAGTTATGGCACTTCTCTCACCTGGAACACAATGTGATTGGTAAACATGTGCTTGACACAACGAACAAAATATTCTGTCTCTGCTTCTGTAAGTTGAACAGGCTCAGAAGACTTGAACAAGGGTCCTAGATTCATAAATTCAGGAATGGCAGCCAGTTGTTCTATTGAGAAAAAAGGAAAGAAAAGATGGAAGAAAAAGAAGACAGGGGAAGATATTACTCTGGGTAGCTACACTGTTTTAAGAACACTCAATAATATGTCCCCAAGCTTTAGTGAAGTAATCTTTTAAATAAGAGTTTCTACAGTTAATTGGGCTTCCCTGGTGGCTCAGCTGGTAAAGAATCTACCTGCAATTCGGGAGACCTGGGTTCAATCCCTGGGTTGGGAAGATCCCCTGAAGAAGGGAAAGGCTATCCACTCTAGTATCCTGGCCTGGAAAATACCATGGACTGTATAGTCCAGGGGGTCACAAAGAGTCAGACACAACTGAGCGACTTTCACTTCACCTCACAGTTAATTACTAAAAGCAAAAAAATAAAAGAAACTTAGTTCCTAATTTCATAGAATTTGAGTCCCGTTAATCAAGATACAGGATAAGAACAACATTCTCAGTAAGCTGACAACTGGAAATTGCCAAGTCCCACAGATTCCAGTAGTCCTAACAACAGTAACCTATGACAATAAATTAGATTCAGTCATATAAAGATTTCCCATACTGAGAACTAATCAAATTGGATAAAAAGTTCATTATAGTCACTTCATTATAGTTATAATGATTCAGGAGCTGGGCTACATCCTCTACACATCAAATCATCATACCTTGGAAAATGTCTTGCCTGGAAGGAGCCAGCTTCTCGGGCTTAGTAGACACCAGTGTGATTTCTACAGAGACAGGGATGAGCAGTTAAGTGAGCTTCCACTCCCACTATCAAGTCAAACATGCATACAGGAGATGAGGACAGAAACTTCCAGCAGATATATAAGGAGCTATTGCTAAATCATACCAGGAGGTTCTCTGTCAACATTTCTGGAGGGACGCTCAAAGTTATTGAGTGAACATACTTCATGAAATAAATAAAGCAAGTTCTAAAAGTTTGAATTTGCTTTAATGGACCCAAATATTTTTAAAAATTACTCTTAAAAGGAGGAATGGTTTATAAAACAAATCTCATTATTCAAATAGGAAAAATTACTTGTGTAGTATCAATAACAAAAAACTGAAAATGTTGAAAGCATAAGATCTTTCATTTTTGGTTTGAACCACTACACACTTTGTCCCTTTATTTTTTTAAGCCTCCAAAAGAAAAATTCACTAAGAAGTTAATCAACATCAGAAAACAAAAATAGGAGGTGACAACGCAACTACTGCTCTGAAACACTGACAACTAACTTCAAAGCTACAACACTTAGCATTAAAAAAAAAAAAAAAAAACCTTTCATTCTATGTCACACTTCATATTGCTGGTTTCATAAGAAATTAAGGAAAAAATTTTAAAACCCTAATGTTAAAAATATCATTCAAGCAGTGACCATTGAAAGAAATGTTAGAAAAACATATGTCAACAGTGTATTTTATTGGTGTAAAACTTTACACAGTTTAAAAACAAAGTGTTCCCATTACCTGCTTTCTGCTCAAAGACAGGAGCCATAGCAAGAGGAATAGATTTCATATCAAAGGGCTTTTCTGAAGGCTCCAGCGTGTACTGGTGTAAGGCTTTCTCCATCCCTGGCACAGAGACTGTTAGACCTATGAAACAGAAAACCCTCAGCACTAGAACTTCTTGCCAATCAAGGATCCAGATAGGCCCAGATTTGTAATATTTATCTAAGCTTTCTAAAGAAAACTACAACCACATATTTATAATCTAAATTATTAAAGAATACAGGCACTTATAATTCCATCTGAGGAAGCACAGAAGCTAAGCATACATATTTGCAACAAAATGGAAGTATCTTTCAGAAAACAAAGCAACAGAACCATGTGGAAACAAAGATAGCATAAGAAAAGGGAAAAAGGTAAACCCATCCAAGAGGGAGCTCAAAGAGAACCAGGAACAAGCAATATTCTTTGGACTTTTACATACTTTAGGTTTCTCTAGAAATGGAAGAGCATTCAAAGACAGAAACCAAGCATTCTGCCTAGTGAAGCCAGCTCATATGCAAATCATGAGATATGCTTCCAAGACACCACTTATAGAACAAAAGTATATTTGTCTCCATTCTTGGCTCTCACTGACCATTGAAGATATATGTAGCATTCAGTGCCATCTGCCTCTGCTGCAGCACATTCAGATAGAAGGTAGCTCTATCCCGTACCTCATCATCAGTGTCCATCATACACCTGTCCAGGGGGCACAGAATAGGCATGTCATAGCGCTCTAAAAGATGTCCAGAGCTTTACCACTGTGCCAACCAGCACGATCCAGGCCATCAGATACTACCGTGATACAAAGCTCAACAACAGCCAGTAGTGGCTCCTAAAATCCCCATACATCCTGGGTACTGTTCTGAATTGGTAAAGAAATGGTGTCATTATGAATCAGAAGCACTACATAAGTAGGCATTAAAATGATTAGGAAGAACACAGTAGAGTAAGATAGCAGTTTAGAGTCTGCTCTTTGATCTGCAACCACATGACCCTGGTAGAGTTAGACTTCTACAAATTAAAAACTGGCAATATTAGACTTTCCAAGGATACTCAAAAGCATTCCAAGCCTAGGCACTGATACTACTCAAATGGCAATTTGTTTTATTTAAACCAGCCAGCTTTTGGCTTATAATTTTTCTGCTTCAATTCCAAGATGTAATCATGGAGTGTTTACTAAAGCAAGTCTTTTCCTCATCATGATAATAGGGAGTCAAGCAGACCATGAGAAGCTGGTATTTTCGACTCTACACAGTGAAGCTCTTTGAAGTTGGCCCCTGCTATACAAATTGAGGCACATGTATTTAGGTCATTTTCTCAAAATCATGCATGAGAAATTAGAAGTCAAATTTTGTATGTACTTAGCCCATGCAAAATTACCAAGAGTAAGGAAAACGCCATTTGCCCCTGAGTTACTCCATCAGCTCTACTCTTAGGCCGTGCAAGGCATTTGATATGGTACAATGAGGAATTAATCTATTCAGTCACATGGCATTCCTTTTTTTTTTTTTTAATTCTTTTAGTTACCTTTGTAGGAGTACTAGGATGCTTGGGAGAAGATTCTCATTCTGAGCCCCAAATTTTGCCAAAGCACTCACAGCAGCTACAATGGAGCATAAAATGAAATAACATGAATACTGACTTCACAGAGTTAAACAATAATTACTAAGAAAAAAATTAAGAGGTATTTCCCCATGTTCAGTTGAAATAAACTGTTTTATTGTGAATTCCTTGTTCTTATTTCCTTGATCCATTTAAGCATAAATATAAATAGAAAGTGGGTCCAAGAGAGCTCTGAATAAGCAAACTCTGTATGCACTGAGGTAAAAGGATCATCTGTATTTCTTACATGAGCTATTCTTCAGTTTGACTTCTTACAGAGGAGCCTGGCGGATTAGTCCATGGGGTCGCAAAAGAGTGCAACACAACTTAGCGACTCAAGAACAACAAAAGAAAAAAGCAACAAACAACCAGCCCCACACATAGGGGAAAAAAACACCCAAAACTCTATTATTAAAATTCACTGTATCAACAAAGATTTATTGCTTACTTAACTTTTGTCAGGAGTTGTGCTAAGTGCTGAAGGTATAAAGATAAAAGATGTAGCCCCTGACCTCAAGGAGTTGTAGTCTAGTGGGAAAGACAGGTGTAAATAGATAGTTACAACATAGTAAATCCATGGTAGAACCATATCCTGGATACTATATGAGCAGAGAAAGGAACGTTAAATCAAAACTGGAGGAGAAGACAGACAAGGAGCTCACACTTAACTGCCTGCACTAAAGCTTGCAGAACAAGTAGAGTTAGCCAAAGGAAAAGACTGGAAAAGAGTATTTGAGGGAAAGATAAATGAAAAGTACCAAGGCCCTCAGGCCAGAGAATAAAGTGTGGAATGATTCTGGGACTGGATGCAGCTGAGTAAGGCTGAAGCACTGGACCTGTGGTAGAGAGCAGGAGGAGACAAGTGAGAGACTAGACACAAAACAAAAATAGGTTCCAGTTTAACCTCAAAATTATTATTAACAGGAGTTAAATATAGGATGAATCTGTGTATCTGCAGCAGGGTGTGCTACACTAAATTTGTGAGCAGATTTTGTATGCAGTGTCCATTTTGGTAGAAGAGTATGGAAAATATACTGGATGTGGGTGAGAGTACAAGCAGTCGGACTAACTGGGCATCTGAAATGGAGGGAGCCTAACACAGCCCTCAGGAAAACTGAGAAAAAAAGAGAATGAAGAAATACATATTGAGGGGACAGAACAGACAGAACTTTGCCAAAAGGTAGACGGGAGTTATGAAACAATGGAATAAGGTTCTAGTCTTGCAACTGAGCAGACAATATAGGTAAGGATTTCTGTTTGGGACAGTTTGAATTTCAAGCTGAATCTGAAGTGCCCAGGACAGCTAAATATACAAGTTCAGGAGAGAGACATGATAGCAATGCCACAGCAGATGAGCAGAACTCTGAAAATGATCACGAGAAAGAATGTGGATATTGAGACGACGACCCCCTAAAGAATACTAACATTTTAAGCATATGTAAACCCATGGCGGTTTCATGTCATTGTATGGCAAAACCAACACAATAAAAAAAAATAAAGTAAAAGTGGGGTAGCTCTTATCCTTAAAAAAAAAAAAAAGGAATGGAAGAGAAACTCTGTAAAGACTGAGGAATGATAGAAAGATGCAGACTATTTGTGGAAACTAAGGGAAGAGAGTTTCATCAAGTATTTAGTCAACAGCCCATCAAATTGACTGAGGTGAACAAGGATAAGAACATTAAAGTGTCTAACTTGATTTTCCAGTTAGCTTCTAAATAATTGTTAAAAAGTAGCTTCAGAAGATTTTTAAGGGAGAGAGCAAAATTATAGTGAATTGAATAGAAAATGGAAAGTAAGTTCAGAGAGGCAGCTGGTAATGGCTGCTTCAAGGTTCTGTAACAGGAAATATGGTCAGTACCTAGTGAGAGGCAATGAATCAAATGAAGGCCTATAGTTTTAACAGGAGAGATTTGCACCAGTTCACATACTAAAGAGAAGGAAGTAAAAAAATTCCTAAGATCTGTTCAAAAAGTCACTTAAAAGCTACAAGTGGGAGACAAATTTCAAAGACATTCATAATTGAGGTCTTAACTCTAAAAAAAAAAAAATGGATGACACCATCAAAGTCTTCTGTCAATCCGAAGGTCAAGGGTTATTTGTCTCTGATACAAGGCTGAAATCAGGATGGAAATTGGAATACAAAGAAAGAGCTGTATATCTGAGGCCTAAGTATGCTCCAAGATCCCACCACCAAATAGACACTGCAATGTCATTTTCCAATTTCATTAATACCCCCTTGAGTTAAGCATTTCCCAAGATCACCAGTTATGCTCATCATCAGCACTCCAGTGACTCACCAGCTCTGACGGCCTCCTTCTCCAGGACAACCCTATTAAAAATAAAGCGGATATACTTGGAGGGGACAGGTGTTCTGGGGCCCTCTTTGCCCAACAAGTGCAGGATCTTAGTGGCGAGAACGGTGTGTTCACAGTCCTCGATGAATTCACAGAGGTGGGCCAGACCTGCCTCTTTACTCTCAGGGTTCTCTTCCACAATGCTGATTATACAGTCCACGATGGCCCGCTTATATTCAAAGCCTCCCTGGCAAAAAAGAAAAACTACCATTCACTCTGAGGGCACTTTTTGGAAAAATCATTTTACTCCAAGGCTAATGATGTAACGTTCAAATTTCATTTCCCTTCCCTTCTGAAAGAAACAAAAATGTTTCTTCCCTCCAAGTGGGAAAGTCAAAAGCAATAATGTGTCTAGTAATAAGGCAGAAGCTACAACTGATAATACTATTTGACAGGCATGCTGAGATTATAAAGAAAGCTGCTTTAAACACTAGGGTATAAGAATTGAAGTGAGCAACTTCCCACAATTAAAAAGCAATCCACCTACATCATCTCGGAGCATGTTGGAAAGGAAAGTCATCATGACACTGTGCTTTCGAGGGTATTTCTGACAGAGAGCACTAATAGCCTGTACAACCACCACCTGTAGAAAGACAAACAAAAAGGACACGCACCTTTTATAATGGCTGTACAACTACCACCTAGAGAAAAACACAGAAAGGCCGTTCATCTTTATAATTTTAGCTACTAAACATACGTTCCCTCTGATTTACCACAAGCTAAGAAGGCACCATAATTAACTAAAATGACAATAATGGTTCTTTGTGAAAGAAAATCAAAGAGGAAAGGAAAACAGAAAGCAATGTAAAAATGAAGGGCATTCAAGAGACACCCTCCCTTTGCTCCAAAGCAAAATAAGCTTCAAGCATATTTCAAAATTTTACATTTAAAATTTTCACATGAAAATTTTAAAGTGAAGAGTAAAGATAAAAAACTTAAACAGACTGCTTTCCAGAGAAGAAACAGAGAGAGTTACCAAGGAACTACTTCACAAAATGGTTTCTAGGAAATTTTTACCACAACTTTAAAGGCCAGTGTCAAGAAGTAAAAAGGCTGTGAGACTTTTACCCTACTTTTAAACTTTAGACTACCATAATTTCACGGATGCTAGAAGAGAACACAAGGATTCCTGAACGAGAGATGCTGCTGCTGCTGCTAAGTCGCTTCAGAGGTGTCCGACTCTGTGCAACCCCATAGACAGCAGCCCACCAGGCTCCTCTGTCCCTGGGACTCTCCAGGCAAGAACACTGGAGTGGGTTGCCATTTCCTTCTCCAGGGCATGCATACATGCTAAGTCGCTTCAGTCATGTCTGACTCTGCGATCCTATGGACAGCAGCCCACCAGGCTCCTCTGTCCATGGGACTCTCTAGGCAAGAATACTGGAGTGGGTTGCCATTTCCTTCTCCAGAATGAGAGATGAAAGTCAGTTATTTACTCACAACAAAAGCAGCAGCCAGTGTACCAGCATTTGGGGCTCAGTTTTCTGAGCCCTAATACCCATAGGACGATGCAAAAAGGACCAGATAACACTTGAGCCCATAGTAGGAGAATCTGAGATACAGAACTTGAATATTTGACAGCATGCCAGTCATTTATTCAGAAGGGAAACATCATCTTTATTACACTGGGCAATAAGCCTGTTTGCTTTTTGCTCTATAGGGAAGACTGACTGTCTCTTTTAGGGCTGTATGGAAACCTGCCCTTTACTACCTAAGGGAGATGCTTACACCTTTTGAGATTGGAAGAAATTTTGTACTATACAAAGGGAACAAAACTGGTATAGTAGGAAACAAAGGGCAATTAGTGTGTAATTTGCTGGGTGTGCAGAAATGCAAGAAATTTATGGAGCCTGGAGAATTGTCTCCCAATAACCAGGTAGTCCCAAATCTATATGTGTTGTTTCAGAGCATAGAAAATGAAGGGAAATAACCACAGTCTTTATGAAGCAATGACATATAAACCTAATAAAGATAGTATATGTGCAAAAAGAAAGAAGTATAGATGGAAATCATTTGTGAATATTGATACAAAAATTCCAAGTGATATATTGGCTAACAGACTCCAATCCTACAATAAGAAAATAATATCCCATGATGAAATGGACTGTATACCAAGAATGCAAGAATGGTTTGACATTAGAAAATTAATATAATTCATCAACATTAATGAGGCTAACAAGAAAAAGAATATGACTATAACCATAGATGCTGAAAAGCCTTTGATAAAATCCAACACTCATTCTTAATAAAAATTCTTTTCTTTCCACTTATTTATTTTTGGCAGTGCTGGGTCTTTGTTGTGGCACACGGGCTCTTCGTTGCTGTACGTAGGCTTTCTGTAGGTGTGGCAAGCGGGGGGAAGTTGCAGTGAGCAGGCTTCTTGTGGCGGTGGCTTCTCTTATTGCAAAGTACAGACACTAGAATATATGGGCATCAGTATTTGTGGTGCATGGGCTTAGTTGTTCCGTGGCATGTGGGACCTTAGTTTCTGGACCAGGGAACTGGATGTCCCCTGCACTGGCAGGTGGATTCTTAACCACTGGATCAGGGAAGTCCCTTAAAAATTCTTTAAAATCTAAGATAGGAATGGATGGAAACTTTCATTTTATGCACACACACACACACACACACACACACACATACTCCCTCAATCCTATTGGCAACATATTACTTAATAGAGAACCCCAAGAGTCATTTGCTTTAAGATCAGAAACAAAAAAAGGATGCTACTATCTTAACTATTATTTGACATTATTCTAGCACTATTAGCCAACGTGAATAGACAGGAGAAAACAATTGAAGAATAAAAATTAGAAAATAAAAGACAAAATCATCTTTATTTACAGACGATATAACAAAATAATGTGGAAAACTTCAGAGAATTGATAAAACTCAATAAAATAATTCAGCAAGGTAGCAGGTTGTAAAGTTAACATGCAAAAATAATACTATTCATCCACATGAATAATAACTACTTAGAAGATATAATGAATAAAAGAAGATTTGTAATAGAATCAACAATAAAGTACATAAGAATTTTTAAAACATTCAAATCTAATATAAAAATACCATAAAATATTCATGAAAGGCACAAAAGTAGACTTAAATTTTAAAATATCCTTTGTTTTTGGTTAGGATATCTCAACATTATTATTTGTTCTCCTTAAGGAAATGGCAACTCACTCCAGTGTTCTTGCCTGGAGAATCCCAGGGACGGGGGAACCTGGTGGGCTGCCGTCTATGGGGTTGCACAGAGTAGGACACAACTGAAGCGACTCAGCAGCAGCAACAGCAAGAAAACTTATAAATTTAAT
This sequence comes from Antilocapra americana, assembly GCA_007570785.1. NCBI lineage: Eukaryota > Metazoa > Chordata > Mammalia > Artiodactyla > Antilocapridae > Antilocapra > Antilocapra americana. The sequence continues at coordinate 18,058 of ML662453.1, forward strand.
GTGATCTCAATAAAAATGCCAACAAGACTTTTTAAATGAAGCCACTAAATGAGCTAATACTAAAGTTCAAAACAAATATAAGCATACAAAAGCAGTTAAGGAAAATAAAGAGCTATGAGAGAAGATTAACAGATACTAAAATATCCTTGCAATTTTTTTAAATATTTAATACAAATTTTTAAAATATTTAGTAAAATATTTAATACAAATATTTAAAACAGTGTGTGTTACTGAAGAGAACAGAAAGCCTCCCAACAGATCCAAGTATTAATACACATAGAACTTTAGTATGGTAAAAGTGATATCTCAAATACTGGGCAAAGACAGCCCTTTAAATAAAATTGGGGAGTGGGGGTGGACAACTGGAGAGTCACTGGAAAACTGTACGATCCATTTCTCATTCTATATAAATATAATAATAAAACCTAATGAATCATATATTTAATATGAAATTATACCTATACTAGAAGAAAACATGGGTGAATTCTTATTACTCAAAAGCCCAATGCAGTAAAAGATCAACAAATCTGCATAAAAGTTAAAAACTTGTGCATAACCAAAGTATGAGAAAAATCAAAGGACAAATTGGGAGAAAATATCACAATACATTTCACAGATAAAGAACTAATATCCCTAACATACAAAAAACTTTATTAAAGGAAACAAAAGACCAAAAATCCTACAGAAAATTAGAAAAAGACGAGCAGACAATATTCAAAAAGATATTAAATAATCTTTAAAAATATGAAAAGATGTTTACCTTTCCTCATTAGAGAAATTCAAGTTAAAACTTCACTGAGATACCTTTTCTAGCCCATCTGGTTGGAAAAACTTCAAAATAAAATATATGTACTCTACTGGTGAGGGTATGGAGAAATAGGCTGGTAGAATTTAACATTCTCTATGAAACTACATATTTATCTACTCTTCAACCTAGCATACAAACTTCTAGAAATTTACCCTCAGGATACACCACCAAAATTTCAAGGAAATATATATATAAAGTTGTCCACTGCAGCATTATCTGTAATCACAGAATATTGCAAAGTATCCAAATGTTCACACGTAGGAGATGCATTCAATAAACTACACTACAAAATGAACTTCATAACCTCCAAAGGTTTCCCAAAGAGTCAAAGTGTCTACTTGAATATACAGGCTAAGTTGGTTTTTTAAAAGTGGGGAAATATAGCCATTAAAAAGAATTCATTTGAATCAGTTCTACTCAGGTGGACGGAACTGGAGCCTATTATACGGAGTGAAATAAGCCAGAAGGAAAAACAAAAATACAGTATACTAATGCATATATATGGAATTTAGAAAGATGGTAACGAGAACCCTGTACGCGAGAGAGCAAAAGAAACGCAGATGTATAGAATAGTCTTGTGGACTCTGTGGAAGAGGGCAAGGGTGGGATGATATGGGAGAACGGCATTGAAACATGTGAATTATCATATGTGAAATCAATCACCAGCCGAGCTTTGATGCTCAGGCCTGGTGCACAGGGATGACCCAGGGGGAGGGAATCGGGAGGGAGGAGGAAGGGGGGTTCTGGAAGGGGAACATATGTATAGCCATGGCAGATTCATGTCAATGTATGGCAAAACCAACACAGTAAAGTAAAGAAAATTTAAAAAAATAAAAATAAAAAAAATAAAAGTGGGGAAATATAAGAAGAGAGTAAATAGGGTCAGTTATACCTCTTGACTGAGAATTAAATAAAATGAAGGAATAAAATCTTTTTACTTTAATTCATCTAACTAAAATTTATTCCTGTTTTGATTTTAGTCAACACATTCTCACCAGCTCTACTCAACACTGTATTTAATATGAAATTATACCTATACTAGAAGAAAACATGAGTGAATTCTCTTTTGGAAGTCCTAGCCATTTTAATAAGGCAAGAAAAAAAGGAAAGACACTTGAATTGGAAATAAAGTATCTATTCACAAATAACATGATTATTTACATAAAACAATCCTAAGGGATGTATATAACAACTACTAGAACCAATTAAGGGAACTTAAAAAAAATAAGGGAACTTAGCAAGAATATTGAGTTATGGGAAAGTTAAAAAAAGTATTTTTAATATAACACTAGTAGCAAACAGTGAAACAGAAATGTTAATAAAATGGATTTTAAAAAGCATAAAATATTTAGATATAAATTTAACAAAAGATGTGCAAGACCTCTAGAGTAAATGCTACCAAATATTGGTCAAATAAAGAAGACGTAAATAAAGGGAGAGGTATGCCATATTCATGAACTGAAGAATAAATATTATTAACCTGTTAGTTTTCCCCAAATTGATTATAGATTTAACACAACTCCAATCATAATCCTAGAAGGCTTTGTTTTATAGAAATTATAATCTGATTCTAAATTTTATATGGAAAGCAAAGGAACTAAAATATTACAAAACAGGAAAACATGGGGAGACCACACATTTAAGAGGTACTATAAAGCTACATTAATTGATACAGTGTGATACTGGCATAGGATCAACAAACAGTTCCATAGAATGTGATAAGCATCTCAGAAACATTCCTACAATTATATGGTTATCTGCTTTTTAGACAAATATGTCAAGCACTCCAGTGGGAAAAGAGAAATGTTTTAAATTATGTTGGAATAACTGGAAATCACAATGGGAAAAAAATTGAACTTACACACAAGTATAAATTCAAGTTGGATTGCAGACCAAAATGTAAAAGCTAGAACTGTAACACATTCACAGTAAAACATAGCAAAGTATCTTGAAGACTTAGACAAACATTTTTGAGGAAACAGAAAGCAATATCTGTGAAAGAAAAAAATGAGTAAATTAGACTTCATAAAAACGTAAAACTTCTGTTCATCAAAAGACACTACTAAGAACAGAAATGGGTAAGCCAGAGACTGGGAGAAAACATGGTCTAAATATTTAAACTCCTACCTTGAACTCATCGGAGATTTCAGACACAAAGGATGATATCTGTTTCATGAGCCTGTCCACACTGCTCTCACTTCCTGTTTTGAGAAGCGTAGTAATGGCCAGGGTAGCAATGCTTCTGTTTGAGTCTGTGATCAAGTTTTCTAGATCCAGATTGCAGGCAGTAACAGCAGAGGGGTGCTTCATTGCCACCTTGTCGAAGGGCAAGAAAAAAAATTAAGCAAATTGCTACTAATAAAGATCAGAATTTTAAAAAACAAAAGAGGAAAATATGAATTTTGATTAAGGTAAATGGCCTCTGAAAATCCAAATGAAACAGCATAAGAATGCTTCGGATTAATAAAGTATGCTGTATTATTTGATAAATGATTAACTGCTAGTTATAGTATTGCATAGCACTTTATCTTCATAGGTTTCTATAACCTTTATAACAATATCATAGTCTGTCTTTTACTACAGTTGGACTGTTTCTTCTCATAGTACATGTGTTCATGGTTATCTATTCCACTAGATGTTAGGATCTCAGAGTAGGAGCTAGAATGATAAAACACTGCTCAAAGATATTGAAGCTTAGTATCACTTACAACACTCCTGGTATTTAAGTAAGCAAACTCCAGCCAAACTGGATTGGACATGGTCACTAAAACATGTCTGTCATTGACCTGATTCTTTGCTTTTATTGATGATGTTCACTTTTCTGCCTAACCCAGTACTGGTATAGAATCCTTTACCATATAATGCTAAAATTTTTAAAACACAGCAAAGTACTGGAATCAAAATTCACTTCACAGCAAAACATGACCCAAACTAATGTAAAGCTAAGTATTAATCTATTCAAGTTAGTGTGTATAGTCATATATATAAAACAAATATTAACGTGTCTGTGTCTAATTGCTCCAGGCACAAAGGGGTTAGTATCAATTTAAGAGCTGCCATGATACTGCCTTTCTAAAATTCAAAAATTGGTGAGTTCTCAGATACATTTGGCTGCAAGATAATAGGTGAAGGAATGTACACCTATATCAACTCTTCAAAATACAATTCATATTGTTCTATAGAAGCTTATTCCTTGGCTGCTCTAAATTTCTTTCTTCTCCAATTGTTCATACAATTAATTTATAATCTAATGTAGTATGTAACTACATTAGATCAGTCTTCTATAATATTAAACTTTCACCTAAAATTTTTATAGTTATTTAGTTCATCCTGTGCTTTGCACTGAACCCTCAAGATTTATGCTGTCCAATATGGTAGCCAATAACCACATGTGACTACTAAGCATTTGAAATATGACTATTCCAAATTGAGGTATGCTATAAATACAAAATAAACTAGATATCAAAGACTTATTATGAAAAACTAGAAGGTAAAAATGTATCAGTATACAATCAATTATCAGAGATATATTTTATAAACATGATGGTAAATAAGATGTATTATTAAAATTGATCTCATCATAAAAAATTTAATGTGACTACAATAAAATGTAAAATTATACATGTGACTCATATGTGTTTCTACTGGATAGTGTTGCTATAGACCAGTCTTGTCCAAGAGAACTTTCTGCAATGGTTGAAATATTTTTTTTTTATTAAACATTTTTTTTATTAGTTTTGCCAAACAATGACATGATATCACCATGGGTTTACATATGCTCCCCCTCCAGAACCCCCCTCCCTCCTCCCTCCCCCCGGGAAATCTTGTTGCACCAGACCCAAGCATCAATCCTGGGCCGGCTATTGCTTAGACATATGATAATTAACATGTTTCAATGCCATTCTCCCATATCATCCCACCCTTTCCCTCATCCACAGAGGCCCTGAGTCTATTCTATACATCTGCGTTCCTTTTGCTGTCTCGCATGCTGGGTTCTCGTTACCGTCTTTCTAAATTCCATATATATGCGTTAATATACTGTATTGTTGTTTTTGCTTCTGGCTTACTTCACTCTGGATAATGGGCTCCAGTTTCGTCCATCTGAGTAGAACTGATTCAAATGAATTTTTCCTTAATGCTGAGTAATATTCCATTGTGTATATGTACCACAGCTTTCTTATCCATTCGTCAGTTGATGGGCATCTAGGTTGCTTCCATGTCCTGGCTATTGTAAACAATGCAGCGATGAACACTGGGGTACACGTGTCTCTTTCAATTCTGGTTTCCTCGGTATATATGCCCAGTAGTGGGATTGCTGGGTCATATGGCAGGACTATTTGCAGTTTTTTAAGGAACCTCCACACTGTTTTCCATAGAGGCTGTACTAGTTTGCAATCCCACCAACAGTGTAAGAGAGTTCCCTTTTCTCTACATCCTCTCCAGCATTTATTACTTGTGGATTTTTGGATTGCAGCCATTCTGAGTGGTGTAAAGTGGTACCTCATTGTGGTTTTGATTTGCATTTCTCTGATAATGAGTGATGTTGAGCATCTTTTCATGTGTTTGTTAGCCATTTTTATGTCTTCTTTGGAGAAACGTCTCTTCAATTCTTTGGCCCACTTTTTGATTGGGTTGTTTATTTTCCTAGAATGGAGCTGCAGGAGTTGCTTGTATATTTTTGAGATTAATTGTTTGTCCGTTGCTTCATTGGCTATTATTTTCTCCCATTCTGAAGGCTGTCTTTTCACCTTGCTTATAGTTTCCTTTGCAGTGCAGAAGCTTTTAATTTTAATTAGGTCCCATTTGTTTATTCGTGCTTTTATTTCCAATATTCTGGGAGGTGGGTCATGTAGGATCCTGCTTTGGTTGATATCAGAGAGTGTTTTCCCAATGTTATCCTCTAGGAGTTTTATAGTTTCTGCTCTTATGCTTAGATCTTTGATCCATTTTGAATTTATCTTTGTGTAAGGTGTTAGAAAGTGTTCTAGTTTCATTCTTTTACAAGTGGCTATCCAGTTTTCCCAGCACCACTTGTTAAAGAGGTTGTCTTTTCTCCATTGTATGTTCTTGCCTCCTTTGTCAAAGATAAGGTGTCCATAGATGCGTGGATTTATCTCTGGGCTATCTATTTTGTTCCATTGATCTATATTTCTGTCTTTGTGCCAGTACCATACTGTCTTAATGACTGTGGATTTGTAGTATAGCTTAAAGTCAGGTAGGTTGATTCCTCCAGTTCCATTCTTCTTTCTCAAGATTGCTTTGGCTATACGAGGTTTTTTGTATTTCCATACAAATTGTGAAATTATTTGTTCTAATTCTCTAAAAAAGACCTCTGGTAGCTTGATAGGAATTGCATTGAATCTATAGATTGCTTTGGGTAGTATACTCATTTTCACTATATTGATTCTTCCAATCCACGAACATGGCACATTTCTCCATCTGTTTGTGTCCTCTTTGATTTCTTTCATCAGTGTTTTATAGTTTTCTATATACAAGTCTTTTGTTTCTTTAGGTAGAAATACTCCTAAGTATTTTATTCTTTTTGATTCGATGGTGAATGGAATTGTTTCCATAATTTCTTTTTCTGTTTTTTCATTGTTAGTGTATAGAAATGCCAGGGATTTCTGTGTGTTGATTTTGTATCCTGAAACTTTGCTATATTCACTGATTAGCTCTAGTAATTTTCTCGTAGAGTCTTTAGGGTTTTCAATATAGAGGATCATGTCATCTGCAAACAGAGAGAGTTTTACTTCTTCTTTTCCAATCTGGATTCCTTTGATTTCTTTATCTGCTCTGATTGCTGTGGCCAAGACTTCCAAAACTATGTTGAAAAGTAGTGGTGAGAGTGGGCACCCTTGTCTTGTTCCTGACTTCAGGGGGAATGATTTCAGTTTTTCACCATTGAGGATAATGTTTGCTGTGGGTTTGTCATATATAGCTTTTATTATGTTGAGGAATGTTCCTTCTATTCCTGCTTTTTGGAGGGTTTTTATCATAAATGGATGTTGAATTTTGTCAAAGGCTTTCTCTGCATCTATTGAGATAATCATGTGATTTTTATTTTTCAATTTGTTAATGTGGTGTATTACATTGATTGATTTGCGAATATTGAAGAATCCTTGCATCCCTGGGATAAAGCCTACTTGATCATGATGTATGATTTTTTTAATGTGTTGTTGGATTCTATTTGCTAGAATTTTGTTAAGGATTTTTGCATCTAAGTTCATCAGTGATATTGGCCTGTAGTTTTCTTTTTTTGTGGCATCTTTGTCGGGTTTTGGAATTAGGGTGATGGTGACCTCATAGAATGAGTTTGGAAGTTTACCTTCCTCTGCAATTTTCTGGAAGAGTTTGAGTAGAATAGGTGTTAGCTCTTCTCTAAATTTTTGGTAGAATTCGGCTGTGAAGCCATCTGGTCCTGGGCTTTTGTTTTTTGGAAGATTTCTGATTACGGTTTCAATTTCTGTGCTAGTGATGGGTCTATTAAGATTATCTATCTCTTCCTGGTTTAGTCTTGGAAAGTTGTACTTTTCTAGGAATCTGTCCATTTCATCCAGGTTGTCCAGTTTATTTGCATATAGCTGCTGATAATAGTCTCTTATGATCCTTTGTATTTCTGTGTTTTCTGTTGTGATCTCTCCGTTTTCTTTTCTAATTCTGTTGATTTGATTCTTCTCCCTTTGTTTCTTGATGAGTCTGACTAATGGTTTGTCAATTTTATTTATCTTCTCAAAGAACCAGCTTTTGGATTGGTTGATTTTTGCTATGGTCTCTTTTGTTTGCTTTGCGTTTATTTCTGCCCTGATCTTTAAGATTTCTTTCCTTCTACTAGACCTGGGCTTCTGCATTTCTTCCATTTCTAGTTGCTTTAGGTGTAAAGTAAGGTTATTTATTTGATTTTTTTTCTTGTTTCCTAAGGTGAGCTTGAATTGCTATGAACCTTCCCCTTAGCACTGCTTTCACAGTGTCCCATAGGTTTTGGGCTGTTGTGTTTTCATTTTCATTCGTTTCCATGCATAACTGAATTTCATTTTTGATTTCTTCTGTGATTTGTTGGTTATTCAGCAGTGTGTTGTTGAGCCTCCATATGTTGGAGGTTTTGAATGGTTTTCTCCTGTAATTGATATCTAATCTCACTGCATTGTGATCAGAAAAGATGCTTGGGATGATTTCAATGTTTTTGAATTTACCAAGGCTAGATTTATGGCCCAGGATGTGATCTATCCTGGAGAAGGTCCCGTGTGCACTTGAGAAAAAAGTGAAATTCCTTGTTTTGGGGTGGAGTGACCTATAGATATCAATTAGGTCTAGTTGGTCTATTGTATCATTTAAAGTTTGAATTTCCTTGTTACTTTTCTGTTTAGTTGATTTATCCATTGGTGTGAGTGGTGTATTAAAGTCTCCCACTATTATTGTGTTGTTGTTAATTTCCCCTTTCATACTTGCTAGCATTTGCCTTACATATTGTGGAGCTCCTATGTTGGGTGCATAAATATTTATAATTGTTATTTCTTCTTCTTGGATTGATCCTTTGATCATTATGTAATGTCCATCTTTATCTCTTTTCACCGCCTTTATTTTAAAGTCTACTTTATCTGATATGAGTATTGCCACTCCTGCTTTCTTTTGGTCTTTATTTGCATGGAATATCTTTTTCCAGCCTTTAACTTTCAGTCTATATATGTCCTTAGATTTGAGGTGGGTCTCTTGTAGGCAACATCTATATAGGGGTCTTGTTTCTGTATCCAATCGGCCAGTCTTTGTCTTTTGGTTGGGGCATTCAGCCCGTTTACATTTAAGGTAATTATTGATAAATATGATCCTGTTGCCATTTCTTCTATTTTATTGTTTTGGATTCGAGATTATATATCCCATCCGTGTTTCCTATCTAGGAAAGATCCTTTAGCATTCGTTGGAGGGCTGGTTTGGTATTGCTAAATTCTCTCAATTTCTGCTTGTCTGAAAAACTTTTGAATTCTCCTTCAAATTTGAATGAGATCCTTGCTGGGTACAGTAATCGGGGTTGTAGCTTGTTTTCTTCCATGACTTTAAGAATGCTCTGCTATTCCCTTCTGGCCTGAAGCGTTTCTATTGAGAGATCAGCTGTTATCCTTATGGGATTCCCCTTGTGGGTTATTTTTTGCTTCTCCCTCACTGCTTTTAATATTTGGTCTTTGTATTTGATATTTGTTAATTTGATTAATATGTGTCTTGGGGTGCTCCGCTTGGGGTTGATTCTATTTGGGACCCTCTGTGTTTCTTGGACGTGAGATGTTATTTGCTTTCCCAATTTAGGGAAATTTTCCACCATAATTTCTTCAAGAATTTTTTGATGGTCCTTCTTTTTGTCTTCTTCTTCTGGGATTCCTATGATTTGAATATTGGTGGGTTTAATACTGTCCCAGAGGTCTCTGAGATTGTCCTCATTTCTTTTAATTCTTTTTTTCATTTTTCCTTTCTGATTCATTTATTTCTGCCATTCTATCTTCTATTTCACTTATCCTGTCTTCTATTTCTGTTATTCTACTGTTGGTTCCCTCCAGGGTGTTTTTGATCTCATTTATTGCATTATTTATTGTATTTTGACTCTTTTTCATTTCTTCTAAGTCCTTGTTAAAGCTTACCTGCATCTTCTCAATCCTTGCCTGCAGGTTATTGAATTGCAACTCCAACTTATTTTCCAGGTTTTGGATCATTTTCACTATCATTATTCGGAATTCTTTGTCAGGTTGACAAGCTATCTCTTCGTCTTTTGTTTGGTCTAGGGGATATTTATCCTGGTCCTTTACTTGTTGGGTATTTCTCTGCCTTTTCATCTTGTTTATCTTGGTGTGTTGTCCCTTTATTGTGGGGTTTCCTCACTATGGGAGGGGCTGGATGAGTGTTTTGTCAGTTTCCTGGTTGGAATCTTAAGCGGTCTGTCCTGCTTGATTTGGCGACCTCTGCTGGCCCCTTCAGTGTCTATTCAGTGCTCTGGGGTTTGCCCCGCTCGCGGTGCCTGTGCTTTTCCCGCCCCCTCTGCTCAGGCTCTCGGCTGGCGGCGCACTCTGATGACGCAATTGGAGGCTGTGGCTTCTCCTCTCCCCAGGCCCAGCTGCTCGGCTCTTTCTGCTTGCAGCTGGGCGTGTCTTCTCAGATGTGCAGCAGCAGACTCTGGCAGCGCACTCTGGTGACGCAGTTGGGGGGGCTGCGGCTTCTCCCCTCCCCCGGCCCAGCTGCTCGGTTTTTTCAGTGTGCGGCTGGGGGCGTTTTCTCAGATATGAGAAGCGCCGAATTCTGGTGGCGACTGTCCAGAGTCCCCAGAGGTCTTGGCTAGCACCCAATTCTGCCTGCGGTTTGGGGGCAGAAGCCTCGCAGGGGCGCTCTCCGTAGCCCGCAGCCTCCCTGTTCCACCCGGCTGTCTCGCGCCGCGGTCCGAGTCCCCGCTCCCTTTTGTTCTGTTGGCGAGCCTGGCAGGGGTCTTCCTCGGGAAGGCTACGCGCGAGCCTGGCGGGGGTCTTCCTCGGGAAGGCTACCCAGCGGTCTATCTCCGGTTAGGACCCTCAGTCTGCCCCAGGCGTTCAATCTCAGTCCTCCCCCTAAGCGCGTGGCCCGCCCCTCCCTGAGCAGTCCGCTGGCTCGTGGGGGATGGGGCGACTGGCCACCGCTCCGTTCTCCAAGGGGCTTAACTATTTATCGGCTTCTAAGTCCCGACTTTTATGCTCTTTGAGATTCGCCTCAGATCTCTCAGTTCCGCCATTGAGAATGTTTCCTGACGTTCGTAAACCTTTATCTCTTTCGAGGCTCCCCTTCTGAGATGAATCTCAGTCCCTGCCTTTTTGCCTCTTTTTACTTTTGTTTTTCCTTTGGTCCTACCTTCTTTCGTCGGCAATGGGCTGTCTTTCCAGATGCCTGAAGACCTCTGCCAGCATTCAGATGTTGATTTATGGAGTTTGTTCGGTATTTAAATGTTCCTTTGGTGTATTTGTTGGGGAGAGTGTGGACTCCGCGTCCTATTCCTCCGCCATCTTAGTCCCTCCTGAAATATTTTTTATATGCAGTATCTAATATGATAGTCAGTAACAATACATGGCTATTGAGCACATGAAGTGTGACTGGAATGACTGAAGAACTGAATTTTTTAATTTTTATTTAATTATAATTAACTTACATAGAAACAGCCACTTATGGCTAATGTCTGTCATATTGGATGGTATGGCTCTTGAATGTAAAATGCTTAAAGTCAGAAATAAATTATAATCCTTAGTTGAAGAATACTACCTGTGGCCACATGTAAGGCCACAAATGCAAGTAAGGTGCTACAGAAGTGAAGCCCATAAATCATATCTACTAACTTTGGACAGAAAGCCAAATGCTTCAATTTAATGTTTCTCAATCAAACACTGATACAATACAATAGTTAGAAAAGGAACCCCTACCTTGTTCAAGGTTCTCACAGCTGCATATCTCAAAGCTGGCTTAGGAGAACTACAGAAAAGCTGAAGAACTAGTAAAGAAAAAGAGTCACTGTTAATATAGCTCATTTCAACATTTAGCATATTTCTGAAAATACAGCACATGAAGAATCATATTAAAAATACACATAAGGAAATTAGATCATAGCATCAAAAATTCACATGAAAAATACACCATCAAAACCACAAAAAGTACTTTTTGTTGAGTTATAAAAACTTTAAATATAGGAAACAAAGTTTATTCTTTTTCCTAAAAAATTAATATACCCATTAATAGGAATATTTATAGTTATAAGAGAAAATGGGCTTTTTAAACATAAAAGAAAACTTAAAAACTTGATTTTTACTTTTTTTCTAAGTAAAAACTTAAATGTTCTGAACATGAGGAAATAACTTCAGAAAGAGAAGTAGAGTCACCCTTCCACATCTGCTGGGACCCCTGGCAGATACCCAAATCTGGGGATGTTAAAGAACCTTATAGAAAATGATGTAGTACAATCAGTCCTTGGTATCTGCAAGTTCCACATCTAAGGATTCAACCAACCATGAATCAATATGGTTAAATCAATAGGATGTAGAACCGAGGATATGAAAGTACAACTATAATTAAAGTACCAAAATAAATCATCTACATATCAGAATGGAAAGGCTATATATATACAACGCTAAGGTTCAAAAATACCTATTCTGCAGACCTATGAAACTGAAAAACACGTAAGACTATAAACTAAAGCCAGTTATCAAATATACAACTAACCTGAAACAGCAGGTGCCAACTCCCTTGCAGTACAGTTAGGAAGATGGATGATAGCTGACGCAGCTTCATAAATAACCATTTCATGTTTATTTCGCAAGCAGCTCTCAATGAAATCAAAGACTGGACTTTCATGGCTAACAATAAATAGACGTGGGCCATAATTAGACATCAAAAATAACAGAGGCAATGTGCATAGTGGTTAAAAGCACAGACAGAATGAGAAACACTTTGGAAATATGAATAAAGGACCTCTGAAAATTCACCCCTCCATAAAAGCAATGACAATACTAGTGTAAATTTCAAAATCAACTTTTTCAGCACTTTAGAAAATAGCCAAAGGCTTGCAACAATCCTAGAAATATTTATTCAAGATAAATCATTTATGACAAACCCACAGCCAACATAATACTCAACAGTGAAAAGCTGAAAGTCTTCCTTGCAGTGTTGAGATACAATATAATTATTGGCTTTTCATCTTAAACAATGGAATAGAGAATCCACATTCAAAGTGATAAAATTAAAAAAAAAGTCAGAATGGCTATCATCAAAAAGTCTATAAATAATAAGTGCTGGAGAGAATGTGGAGAAAAAGGAACCCTCTAACACTGTTAGTGAGAATCTAAACTCATGCAATCACTAGGCAAAACAGTATGGAGGCTCCTTAAGAACTAAAAATAGAGCTACCGATTGATTTAGCAATCCTACTTTTGGGCACACAACCAGAAAAGACAAAAACTCTAATTTGAAAAGACACATGAAGCCCAGTGTTCACAGCAGCACAATACAACAGCCAAAACATAGGAGCAACCTGAATGTTCAACAACAGATGACGGATAAAGAATGTGTATATATACATACATATATATTAATATATACACACAATGGTCTACACACACACACAATGAACTAGAACTCAGCCATAAAAAAAGAATGAAAAATGTTGCTATACACCTGAAGCTAATGCAGTATTGTAAATGAACAATACTTCAATTAAGAAAAAGAGCTCAGAAACAATTTTTTAAAAAATTAAAACCAGTACTCCCAGCTGATTTGTACCAGCAGTAGAAAAAGTAAACTTGAAGACAGGTTAAACTGAGATAATCCAGCCAAGGCAAATAAAGAATAAAGGAACAAAAAAGCAGAGCCTTAGAAACCTATGGAATATGATCATGTGTATTAACATTTTCATGATAGAAATGCCAGAAGGAAAAGGGAGAGACAAAGGAGCAAAAGGAATATCCTGAGAAATAATGACCAAAAACATCCAATATTTGTTTAAAATATTAATGTACACACTTGAGAAGCTCAACAAATCCCAAATAGGAAAAATACAAAAAGATCTACAGACAGACACACCACAGTCAAAGTGCAAAAGACATAAGACAAAATAAGGACAGCAGCAAGATAAAAGCTACTCATCACGCTGTAGAGAAGAGCTACAATATAATTATTGGCTTTTCACCTTCAACAATGGAATAGAAAATCCATATTGAAAGTGCTGAAATAAAAAAATAAAAATTCTCTATTCAGCAGAACTATGATCTAAAACTGAAGGTTAAAAAGGACATTTTCAGATAAAACCAGTCTAAGACAATGCATTGCTAACACACATGATGTATAAAAAATACTAAACGAAGTCTGTTAAACTGAAAGACTGACTCCAAACAATGACGTGAATAATCAAGGAGATATAAAAAGCACTAGAAATGGGAAATATGTGAGTTAATACAAATAGTCCTGCCATATGACCCAGCAATCCCACTGCTGGGCATATACACCAAGGAAACCAGAATTGAAAGAGCCACGTGTACCCCAATGTTCATCGCTGCTTTGTTTACAATAGCCAGGACATGGAAGCAACCTAGATGCCCATCAACTGACGAATGGATAAGAAAGCTGTGGTACATATACACAATGGAATATTACTCAGCATTGAAAAAAAAATTCATTTGAATCAGTTCTACTCAGATGGACGAAACTGGAGCCCATTATCCAGAGTGAAGTAAGCCAGAAGCAAAAACAACAATACAGTATATTAACGCATATATATGGAATTTAGAAAGATGGTAACGAGAACCCAGCATGTGAGACAGCAAAAGGAATGCAGATGTATAGAATAGACTCGTGGACTCTGTGGATGAGGGAAAGGGTGGGATGATATGGGAGAATGGCATTGAAACATGTTAATTATCATATGTGTAATCAATCGCCAGCCCAGGATTGATGCTCGGGGCTGGTGCAACGAGATTTCCTGGGGGGAGGGAGGAGGGAGGGAGGGGGGTTCTGGAGGGGGAGCATATGTAAACCCATGGTGATATCATGTCATTGTTTGGCAAAACTAAAAAAAAAAGAAAAAGATTCTGTAAATATATTTTTCCTTTTTCTTAACTAAAGGACATAAAATTGTATAAAACAATTATAACAGTGTATGTTGGATTTATAATGCATATACAAGTAATATACATGACAATAATAGCAAATAGGAGCAAGAACAGAACAGAACTACACTGGAGCAAAGATTCAGTATCTTACTAAAATTAAATTCGTCCTAATCTGAAGCAGATTGTGGTAAATTAAAATGCGTATTCTAATTCCCAGAGAAACAACTTTTAAAAAAGTAAAAATACTGACAGAGGAATTAAAATATACTGAAAATGTTTATTTAACACAAAAGAAGGCAAAGAAGAAGAGAGGAACAAGAAAGGAAACTTCTTTAGAACAAACAGCAAAATAGCAAAGGTTAAATACAATCATATCAACAATTATGTTAAATGTGAATGATCTAAACATCCCAACAAAAAGAAAAGATTGCCAGATATGATGAAAAAAAGCAGACTCAAACTACATGTTGTTTACAAGAGACATGCATCAGGTTCAAAGATACAAATGAAAGTAAAATGATGGGAAATGATATGCTTGCAAACTAATCATAAAAGATCAAGGGTGGCTATATTAATATCAGACAAGCAGAATTTAAGACAAAAATATTACAAGAGATAAAAAGAGGTATTTCATAATGAGAAACTGGTCATTATAGTAGATTGATAAAACAATGATAAACATATACAAACAACAGAGCCTCAAAATATATGAAGCAAAACTTAACACAAAAGGAGAAATATATCACTTAACAATAATAGCTAGAGATGTCTAAACTTACCTGATAGTTGATAGAACACCTAGGTAAAACCATCAAGGATATAAAAGACTTGAACAATTTAATCACTCAACTCAACCTACAACATTCAACCCAGTGACTGTAATATATACATTTTTTTCAAGTGCATATAGACAGTTCTCAAAAACATTAAATGCATCATAAAACAAGTCTGAATACATTTAAAAGGACAGAAATCATCAAAATATAATCCCCCAAAACAACTGAATTAAATAATATATGATCAGAAAATCAATCAAGGAAATCCTGAATATTTAGAATTAAAAAACCTATTTCTAAGTAGCCCACAAGTCAAGAATAAATCAAATGAAAAACAAGAAAACATCTGAAGCAGAATGATAACAAAAACATAACAAATCAAAATTTATAAGATGTAGCTAAAACAATGCTTCAAGGGAAATTTATAGCTGTAAACACCTATATCAGAAAAGAAGAAAGCTCTCAAATCAATAACCTAAGTATCTACAATAAAGAAATTAGAAAATGAAGAGTAAACCAACTACAGAGTAAGGAGAAAGAAAGTAAGTAATAAAGATCAGAGCAGAGATCAATGGACAAGAATGCAAATATATAGTAATAAAAAAAATCAATGAAACACAAAGTTAGTTCTTTATAAAACTTCAACAAAATTGACAAACTTTTAGCTAGACTAAAGAAGAAAATAAAAGAGAAGAAATACAAATTACCAAAATTAGGAATAAGTAGAGGACAATACTACTGACCAAAAATAAATGTAAACAATTGTAAGAGAATATTATAAACAATTATATTCGAACAAATTTACATGAAATGCCAAAGTACCTAAAAATAACAAACTACAAAACCTGACTTACAAAGAAAATATAGACTCTAAACAGAACTGTGAGTTATTTAAAATCGTCCCTCAAAAAGAGCAAGGTCACAACAGCTTCACCAACTAATTATATCAAACACTTAAAGAAATAATATGAATCTTTCACAAACTCTTTTAGAATGTAAGTGAGGGTAAAATACCTCACTTACAAATGATGTGATGCCACTATTACCCGATTAATAAAGCCTGACAAATTCTCACAACAAAACAACAGACCAATATCCCTCCTGACACAGACATATAGCTCTTTAACAAAATATCAGCTAACTGAATCCACCAATATTTAAAAAGAATTATAAACCATAATCAAGAACAAAAATTGATTTAACATCAGAAAGTCTAATTTATGTTACATACCAAATTAATAATGAAAGGGACAGAAACCATATGATCATCTTAATAGATTAAAAAAATCAACAAAATCTAATATCCATTCATGATAAATATACATGATCATATCCATCCATTCATAATAAATACTCTGAAAAAAAACTAAAGATTGAAGAGAATGCCCACAACCTGATAAGAGGCATCTTCAAAAAAGCTATGGTTAACATCATGCTTAATGCTTTCTTCTTAAGATTAGGGACAAGGCAAGTATACCTGCTTTCACCACTTCTACTCATCACTGTACTGAAGGTTTAAGACAATATAATTAGGAAAAAATTAAAAACATCTAGTTTGGAAAGAAAGAAAACTGTCTTTGTTCTCAGATGGCATGATTCTGTACATGAAAATCCCAAGGAATATAACACACACACACACACACAAATACACAAGTGGAATTAATAAATGACAGGATACAAACAAGATCAACATTAAAAAATAAAAAATCACCTGTATTTCTATATAATGGCAAATTAATCCAAAACAAAATTAACAATACTATTCAAAACATCAGAAAGAATAAAATACTTAGAAATAAATTTAATAAAAGCAATGCAAGACTTTTACACTGAAAACTATAAAACCCTGCTGAGAAATCTAAATAAATGGAGAAAAATTCTGTTCATGAACTGGAAAACTTGCTATCAAGATGGCAATTCTCCCAAATTGGTTTATCCAAAACAGATCTGTTCTATTCAATGTAATCCCAGTAAAAGTATGAGCAGACTTTTTGTTGTAGAAATTCAAAGCTGATTTCAAAATTTACATGGCTTCCCTGGCGGCTCAGCCAGTAAAGACTCTTCTTGCAGAGCAAGAGACCCGGGTTTGATCCCTGGGTCAAAAAGATCCCCTGAAGAAGGAAATGGCAAACTACTCTAGTATTCATGCCTGGAAAATCCCATGGACAGGAGCCTGATGGGCTATAGTCCATGGGATCACAAGAGTTAGACCCAACTTAGCAACTAAACCATCATCACCTTATCTGTTTCCTGGGAAGCCTGCATGCAGATCAAGAAGTAACTATTAGAACCGGACATAGAACAATGGACTGGTTCAAAATGAGGAAGGGAATACATCAAGGCTGTATATTGTCACCCTGCTTGTTAACAATAAGCAGAGTACATCATGTGAAATGCTGGCCTAGATGATGCACAAGACTGCAGGGAGAAATATAAATAACCTCAGATATGCATATGACACCACCTTTATGGCAAAAAGTGAAGAGAACTAAAGAGCCTCTTGATGAAGGTGAAAGAGGAGAGTAAAAAAGCTGGCTTAAAACTCAACATTCAAAAAACTAAGATCGTGGCATCCAGTCCCATCACTTCACAGAAAAAGATGTGGAAAAAGTGGAAATAGTCACAGATTTTATTTCCTTGCGCTCCAAAATCACTGCAGATGGTGACTGCAGCCACAAAATGAAAAGATGCTTTCTCCTTGGAAGAAAAGTTATGAAACCAAGACAGTTTATTAAAAAGCAGAGACACCACTTTGCCAACAAAGGTCCATCTAGTCAAAGCTATGATTTTCCAGTAGTTATGTATGGATGTGAGAGCTGGACTATAAAGAAGGCTGAGTGCTAAAAAATTGATGTTTTCAAATTGTGGTGCTGGAAAAGACTCTTTAGAGTCCCTTGGACTGCAAGGACATGAAACCAGTCAACCCTAAAAAGGAAATCAACCCTGAATATTCATTGGAAGGACTGATGTTGAAGCTGAAACTCCAGTACTTTGGCCACCTGATGCCAAGAGCCAATTCACTGGAAAAGACCCTCATGCTGGGAAAGACTGAGAGCAGGACGATAAGGGGGCAACTGAGGATGAAATGGCTGGATGGCATTATCAACTCAATGGACATGAGTTTGAGCAAACCCTGGGAGATGGTGAAGGACAGGGAAGCCTGGCATGCTGCAATTCATGGGGTTACAAGGAGTCAGACACAACTCAGCAACTGAACAACAACAATAAAGGACCCAGAAGATTCAAAACAACTTTCAAAAAGCTAAATATAGCAAACACTGACAGATCGGAGTGGAAAAACAGAGAGCAATTCAATAACATTGATAGGAGAGGACTTCAATACTCCACTTTCAATAACGGCTAGAACATCCAAAGAGAAAATCAATAAGGAAACAGTGGATCGAAACAACACTGACCTAACAGATATATACAGAACGTTTCAATCAACAGCAGCAGAATATACATTCTTATCAAGTGCACAGGGAACATTTTCCAGAACAGATCACATGTTAGGTCACAAAACCAGTCTTTGAAAATTTAAGAAGGTTAAAATCGTACCAAGTTATCTTTTTCAACCAAAATGTGATGAAACTAAAAGTAACAAAAGAAAAACTGGAAAATTCACAAATATAAGAAAAATAAAAACATATTCCTGAACAACCAATGGGTCAAAGAAGAAATAAATAGAGAAATTAGAAAATACCTTCAGATAAATAAAATCTATGGGATGCAGTAAAAACAATACAGAGGGAAGTTTATAGCAAAACCTGAAATTTTTTGAAATTCCATCTATGATAATTACAAAATTATAAACTATGAGAGAAACAAAATTAAAAATAATTGCCAGAGAAATTCTGAAATTAACAAGTGAGTTTAAAAAAGTATGGGTCATTTTGTACAAAACTGATCTTCTGGCCACTCAGAAAAGAAGCCAAATTCCTATTAACCTCCATAACAACTGGACTCAGCTGAATGTATAATTGATTCTGACCAACCAGAAAGCTTGGACTCAAGCTCTTTCCTATCTTGCCAAAGGAGAGAAGGATACTTCCGCAACAGTAAAAGGTGAACAGGGAGTAGCCCATGGCTACTAGTATGGCATGTCATACATCTGGAAAAGTCTGGATCCCAGCCTTTGATTATGCCAGATAAGGACCGGTCCCCTCAAAATTTATGCTAAGTCATCAAAATAAGGTTCAGTTCAGTTGCTCAGTCGTGTCCGACTCTTTGCGACCCCATGAATCACAGCACACCAGGCCTCCCTGTCCATCACCAACTCCTGGAGTTTGCCCAAACTCATGTCTAACGAGTCGGTGATGCCATCCAGTCATCTCATCCTCTGTCTTCCCCTTCTCCTCCTGCCCTAATCCTTCCCAGCATCAGGGTCTTTTCCAATGAGTCAACTCTTCACATTGAGGTGGCCAAGTATTGGAGTTTCAGCTTCAACATCAGTCCTTCCAATGAACACCCAGGACTGATCTCCTCTAGGATGGACTGGTTGGATTTCCTTGCAGTCTAAGGGAATCTCAAGGGTCTTCTCCAACACCACAGTTCAAAAGGATCAATTCTTCGGCACTCAGCTTTCTTCACCGTCCAACTCTCACATCTATACATGACCACTGGCAAAACCATAGCCTTGACCAGACAGACCTTTGTTGGCAAAGTAATGTCTCTGCTTTTTAATATGCCATCTAGGTTGGTCATAACTTTCCTTCCAAGGAGTAAGCGTCTTTTAATTTCATGGCTGCAGTTACCAAATGCAGTGATTTTGGAGCCCCAAAAAAATAAAGTCAGCCACAGTTTCCCCATCTATTTGCCATGAAGTGATGGGACTGGATGCCATGATCTTAGTTTTCTGAATGTTGTTTAGGCCAACTTTTTCACTCTCCTCTTTCACTTTCATCAAGAGGCTCCACAGTTCTTCACTTTCTGCCATAAGGGTGGTGTCATCCGTATATCTGAGGTTACTGATACTTCTTCTGGCAATCTTGATTCCAGCTTGTGCTTCTTCCAGCCCAGGGTTTAAACAAGGAGGGTGACAATATACAGCCTTGACGTACTCCTTTTCCTATTTGGAACCAGTCTGTTGTTCCATGTCCAGTTCTAACTGTTGCTTCCTGACCTGCATACAGGTTTCTCAAGAGACAAGTCAGGTGGTCTATTATTCCCATCTCTTTCAGAATTTTCCAGTTTATTGTGATCCACACAGTCAAAGGCTTTGGCATAGTCAATAAGGCAGAAATAGATGTTTCTCTGGACTCTCTTGCTTTTTCAGTGATCCAGCAGATGTTGGTGATTTGATCTCTGGTTCCTCTGCCATTTCTAAAACCAGCTTGAACATCTGGAAATTCATGGTTCAAGTATTGCTGGAGCTTAGCTTGGAGAATTTTGAGCATTACTAGCGTGTGAGATGAGTGCAATTGTGCGGTAGTTCAAGCATTCTTTGGAATTGCCTTTCTTTGGGACTGGAATGAACCTTTTCCAGTCCTGTGGCCACTGCTGAGTTTTCCAAATTTGCTGGCATATTGAGTGTAGCACTTTCACAGCATCATCTTTCAGAATTTGAGACAGATCAACTGGAATTCTATCACCTCCACTAGCTTTGTTCGTAGCGATGCTTTCTAAGGCCCACTTGACTTCACATTCCAGGATGTCTGGCTGTAGGTGAGTGTGAATGATCACACCATTATGATTATCTGGGTCGTGAAGATCTGTTTTGTACAGTTCTTCTGTGTATTCTTGCCACCTCTTTTTAATATATTCTGCCTCTGTTAGGTCCATACCATTTCTGTCCTTTATTGAGCCCATCCTTGCATGAAATGTTCCCTTGGTATCTCTAATTTTCTTGAAGAGATCTCTAGTCTTGCCCATTCTGTTGTTTTCTTCTGTTTCTTTGATCGCTGAAGAAGGCTTTCTTATCTCTCCTTGCTATTCTTTCGAACTCCATTCAAATGGGAATATCTTTCCTTTTCTCCTTTGCTTTTCACTTCTCTTCTTTTCACAACTATTTGTAAGGCCTCCTCAGACAGTCATTTTGCTTTTTTGCATTTCTTTTCCATGGGGATGGTCTAGATCCCTGTCTCCTGTACGATGTCACGAACCTCCGTCCATAGTTCATCAGGCACTCTATCAGATCTAGTCCCTTAAATATATTTCTCACTTCCACTGTATAATCATAAGGGATTTGATTAAGGTCATACTTGAATGGTCTAGTGGTTTTCCCTACTTTCTTCAATTTAAGTCTGAATTTGGCAATAAGGAGTTCATGATCTGAGCCACAGTCAGCTCCCGGTCTTGTTTTTGCTGACTGTATAGAGCTTCTCCATCTTTAGCAGCAAAGAAAATAATCAATCTGATTTTGGTGCTGACCATCGGGTGATGTCCATGTGTAGAGGTCTAGGTTATCCAATTTTTTCATATATAATTGTTAACAGTAGTCTGTTTTGACCTTTTTTTATTTCTGTGGCATGAGATATAATGTCTGCCACTTATTTTTTCTGCATCCCAGCCCTGATCACAAAGGTGAGTGGTAGGTGCTTCCGTACCTAATGTAGTTTAAAAATCTCAAAGCCCAAGGGTCATAATCCCTCTCTTGGGATGAGAAAAACGGTCCTGATAGATGTCTGTACACTGTTCTAGAATAAAAGGGCAATGTGGAGCCCAGTGCAACTAGTACTGCTCCAGTCCTTGAGTTTTGCCCAATAAATTTTACTCCAGTAGGTCAGGTATGAGTTTTGCTTGGAAATTTGTACTTGGCTGCATAAAAATTGTTATAGGAAGGTGGGCATCAAGTCAGATTTCTACTGTGGCTTTCTGGACATGGATCAAAGGATGAGAGGTCAAAGACTCATTTTGGCAGCATGACCAGTCATTGGGATGGCTGGTCTCCTTAGTGAAAAGTCCCAATGAATGAAAAATCTGGGGAATAAGATTGCCCAAGTTAGGGACTTCCCTGATGGTCCAGTGGATAAGACCCTCCAAGCTTCCAGTCCAGGGCGTGTGCGTTCAATCCCTGGGCAGGGAACTAAGATCCCACATGCTTCGTGGAGAGACCACAAAAATAAATAAATAAATAAATCATCTTATAAAAAAACCAAAAAAAAGATTGCCCAAGTTAGAACTTGATTGTTATTAATGGCCTTGGTAGGAGTGTTCCAGGTAAAGGAAAACCCAACTGAAGGGAAAGCTAAACAATCCCTCATAAAATTACACACACACACACACACACACACACAGAAAATATAAATAAGGATACAAAACTAGAGCTGGAAACACTACTTCAGATGAATACGAAAAGAGGATTTGTTCTACCATATACACTATTAGAAAGCTGTGATGATAAGGCAATGTTTTGCTGGTTCAGGGACAGAAATATAGAGCAGTGGCAAACAGGAGCCCAGAAACAGACCAATGCATACAAGGATGCCTATTTCACGGCAAAGCTGATATTGCATAGCAATGAATATAGACAGCTATTTTCAACAAATGGTGCTGGGACTACTGGGTATCTATACGGGGAAAAAAGACTGCTGTCTTATATGAGTCAATCCTAAAGGAAATCAATCCTGAATATTCACTGGAAGGTCTGATGCTGAAGCTGAAGCTTCAATACTTTGGCCACCTGATGAGAAGAGCTAAAACTCATTAGAAAGACCCTGATGCTGGGAAAGATTAAAGGCAGGAGAAGGGGGACAACAGAGGATGAGATGGTTGGATGGCATCACTGACTCCATGGACATGAGTTTGAGCAAATTCTGGGAGATGGTGAAGAACAGGGAAGCCTGGCATGCTGCAGTCTGTTAGCTACTGAACAACCACAATCTCATACCATATCCAAAAAACAATTCCAGGTAGATTACAGACCTAAAACATGAAAGTTAAAACTATAATGCTTATAGAAAACAGTACAGAAGATACGGTTCAGAACTTGGGGTAGAAATCATTTCTTGATTAAGACACCCAAAAACTCACTTCAAAAGTAAAAGAGTGACATTATATTTAAGTAAGTTCTGTTCATTAAGATATCAAGACAGGAACAGACAAACTTGAGTGTGAAAAACTATTTGCAATACATAAAACCAACAAAGGACTCACATCTAGAATGCAAAAGAGCTAGAAATCAATAAGGATAAAGTGGATAACCCAAACTCCTTCCCCCCAAATTGGGGCTAAATACCAAAAGGTTATTTAAAATAGAAAGAATATCCAAATGGCTAATGAATACAGAAAAAGGTTTTCAAATTCATTAGTAATTAGGAAATTACAATTAAAACCACAATGATTTGTCAAGGATGCCAAGACAGTTTAATGGGAAAGGAACAGTCTTTCACCAAATGGTGTTGTGTGCTCATGCTCCGTGCTGTTCGACCGTTTGCAACCCCATGGACAGCAGCCTGCCAGGCTCCTCCGTCCATGGGATTTCAAAGGCAAGGACACTGGCATCGGCTGCCATTTCCTTTTCCAAAATTGTGCTGAGACAACTGCAAACTCATATTGCAATTGGATATCCACATGAAAAGGATGAAACTGAGCCCCTATTTCAAACCATACAAAAAATATCTCAAAATGGATCAAAGATCAAAATGTGTAAAAGATAAAACTCTCAGAAGAAAGAAACAAAAGTGTAAACCTTTGTGACCTTCAATTAGACAATGGTTTCTTAGGTAAAATAACAAAAGCACAAGCAACCAAAATAAAACACCTCACACATTAGGCTTGATCAGAGAACACTATCAAGAGTGAAGTAAGCCAGAAGCAAAAACAATACAGTATATTAATGCATATATATGGAATTTAGAAAGACGGTAACGAGAACCCAGCATGCGAGACAGCAAAAGGAACGCAGATGTATAGAATAGACTCAGGGCCTCTGTGGATGAGGGAAAGGGTGGGATGACATGGGAGAATGGCATTGAAACATGTTAATTATCATATGTCTAAGCAATAGCCGGCCCAGGATTGATGCTTGGGACTGGTGCAACGAGATTTCCCGGGGGGAGGGAGGAGGGAGAGGGGTTCTGGAGGGGGAGCATATGTAAACCCATGGTGATATCATGTCATTGTTAGGCAAAACTAATAAAAAAAAAAAAAAGAAAGAAATTGAAAAGAAAGACCACGGAATGGGAGGAAACATTTGCAAATTATATGTGTAATAAAGTTCTAGTATCCAAAATATATTTAACAACTACCGCAAATAAAAGATAAATGACCCCATTTTAATAAAAGGATTTGAAAAGATCTTTCTCCAGAGAAGATATAGAAATGCCCAATAAGCACATGAAAAGATGCTCAAACTTACTAGGGAAATAAAGCCTTTCTTGCTGTCAAACCAAGAACTTCTTCATATAATTTTTTTCAATAAAACTTTTCCAAGGGAAAAAAAAATTCCCACACTGATATACCTCTTCATACCTACTATGGCATGTATAATTTCAAAAGACAGATAATAATAAGTGTTGGTTAGGATGTGGAGAAGTCAAGAGTCTTCACACGTTGCTGTCAAGAATGAAAAATGGTGCAACCACTTTGTAAAACAGTTTGGCATTCCTCAAAAAGTTAAACATAGTTCCATTATGATCTGGGGATTCTACTCAAAGGTCAATGTCCAAAAGAACCAAAAGCATGTCCACATAAAAAAATTATGCGTAACTGCCAATAGTGGTATTATTCACAAAAGTCAAAGAGTAGAAACAGCCCAAATGTCCATCAACAGATGAATGAAAACAAAATATGTTTTGCAGAGCCACCCAGTGGAATACTATTCAGCCATAAAAAGGATGAAGTACTGAACCCTGAAAACATTATTGTGTGTTCATCAGTTGTATTCAACTCTTTACAACCCCATGGACTGTATAGCCTGGCAGGCCCCTCTGTCCATGGGATTTTCCAGGCAAGAAAGAATACTGGAATGGGCTGCCTTTTCCTCCTCCAGGGATCTTCCAGGCCCAGGGATTGAACCCACATCTCCCACATCACCTGAATTGCAAGCGTATTCTTTACTGCTGAGCCAAAGAAACCAAAAACTAAAGACCACATATTGTTTGATTCCATTTATATGAAAAGTCCAGAACAGGCAAATCCATAGAAATGGGAAGCAGATTAATGTTTTCCAGGGCTTGAGGGGAGGGCAGTATAGGGAATGGGACTGTTAATGGGTTGTGGGTTTCTTTTTAGGGTAGTAAAAATGTTCAGGAGTTAGTGGTAGTGATTACACAACTTTGTGAACATACTATAAAGACCACTGAATTATACACTTTAAAAACGTGAATTTTATGACATGTGAGTTATATGTCAATAAAAAATATATAGATTAGTAAAATTATATTACTAAAATAAAAAAAATTTGACAGTATCAAGCCTCAAGAAATCTCACACTGCTGGCTGGAATGTAAATCGGTACAATCACTTTGAAAAAAGCCCAACTTACCTAGTAAGGAGATGTGTACCCAATGATCTAGCAATTCTATTCCTAGATATATACCCTATAGAGACGCACACTTACATACAAAGAGATAAAACTATGGTAATGAAACAGTGTGGTATTTGGTACAGAGATGCTGTTTATAGCCATTTCACTATTAATAAGTGCTCAAAACAGAAAACAATCCAAATGCCCATTAACAGTAGAATGAACATAAATAAGTTTGGAAGTATTCAATCAAGGAAATATAAAATATAATTAAAATGAACAGCACTATTAAGACACTGCTCCACTGCTGCCTTGCATGCAATGCAGCTGAGAGAAAGCTGAAGTAAAACTATGGGTCAAATTATCTTTACATAAAATTTAGAACCTTTTCTTTATTCTTGATGCTACAAAAAATTCACTGTTAGAATGTACTTGCCTGTGTTTATCTTTGTCCGTCATTCTACCAGCATTTGGTGCTTTTTTTGAGTTTGTTTTTTAACTCTAAGGACTATTTCTTTGTACAGGCCTGAGCAATTATCAGCCATTTTTAAAAGTTAATTTTGTATTTTATTATAACAAAAATATAGAAAACTACAGGAAGTAACTATTGTGAACTGAATGCTTGCATTCCCATATCCCTTCCATCATATTCATATACTGCCCAAGCCACAGTGTGACTATCTGAGAGGGGGCCTCCAAGAAATTATTAAGGTTAAATGAGGTTGTAAGTGTGGGGTCCTGAGCTGGCAGGATTAAAGTCCTTAAAGAGACAACAGAGAGTGCTTCATCTCCCACTCCTGCTCTCTCCCTCCACAGGCACCAAAGGAAGATCATGTGAGCACACACTGAGAAGGCAGTCAGCTACAACCCAAGTGAAAGCTCCCACTGGACATCAGAATACCTACTGGTATTCTGATCTTTGATTTCCTAGCCCCCAGAGCTGTGAGAAAATACCTTTCTGCCGTGTAAGTCTCCTAGTCTATGGTATTTTGTTTGGCAGCCCTAGAAAGCTGCCCCAGTGACTGTTTCCTGGGGTTCAACCCCTTGCGTTGTCCCCACTCACACTGAATAGAGCTGACCTTTGTTATCCAACAAAATGCTGCAGAAATGTTGGGTGTGCTTTCAAAAACAAGGTCGTAAAAATGACTGTGACTTCTACTTTGCACTCTCTTGTATCACCGGCTCTGAGGGAAGCAATGCTTAATATTATGACATTCAAGCAGCAACATGGAGAGGTCTACCCAATAAGGAACTGAGGCGTTCTGCCAACAGTCTGCTTGAAGGTACCAGTCACGTGTGTGAGGTATCTGGAAGCAGATTTTCCAGCTTCTGTCAAGCCTTCAGATGACTGCAACTCTGGCCAGTATCTTAAGTGCAACCTCACAAAAGACCTCCAAGCAGAAACCACTCAGCTAAAATACTCCCAAGTCCCTGGCCTACAGAAATTGTGTGGGGGAAATAATTGTTTATTATCCTTTTAATCTGATTAGTTTTACAGTCATCTGTTATACCTGACACATAATTAAATCATAGGTAAGTTATTAAAAAATGGTATCTTCAGATCATAAATGAATTATAACAACTCTATTCATTTGTTACAGTATTTCAAACACTTCAGAAGCCCCCTACCTGCCACCTTCCAAGCAGGACTATGCTGATGCCCTAAACACTATCTTAACTTGTAATATCATACATTAGTTGTGCCAGCTAAATCTGAAATTAACTTATATAGAACTCTACAGAATGTATTTGTTTGTATGTGACTTTGAGATTTATCCATGTGGTCACATTTATCAATGGTTGTTGCTGCTGTTCAGTCACTCAGTCATGTCCGACTCTTTGCAACCCCATGGACTGCAGCACACTGGGCTTCCCTGTCCTTCACTATCTCCCAGAGTTTTCTCAAACTCATGTCTATTGAATAACCATGGTAATTTTTCATCTCTATTATTGTACATACACTAACAACTACACGTTGTTGTTCAGTCGCTAAGTCATGTCCAACTCTGTGTGACCCCATGGACTGCAGCACACCAGGCTTCCCTGAGCTTTGCCATCTCCTGGAGCTTGCTCAAATTAATGTCCACTGGTTGGTGATGCCATCCAACCATCTCATCTTCTGTAGTCCCTTCTCCTCCTTCAATCTTCCCCAGCATCAGGGTTTTTTTTTTCCAGTGAGTCAGCTCTTCACATCAGGTGGCCAAAATACTGGAGCTTCAGCATCAGTCCTTCTAATGAATATTCAGGGTTGATTTCCTTTAAGATGGACTGGTTTGATCTCCTTGCAGTCCAATGGACTCTCAAGAGTCTTCTCCAACACCACAGTTTGAAAGCTTCAATTCTTTGGTGCACAGCCGAAGAATTTTTTATGGTACAGCTCTCACATGTGTACATGAGTATTGGAAAGACCACGGCTTTGACTAGACAGACCTTTGTTGGCAAAGTAATATCTCCACTTTTTAAGATGCTGTCTAGGTCTGTCATAGCTTTTCTTCCAAGGAACAAGTGTCTTTTAATTTTATGGCGGCAGCCACCATCTGTAGTGATTTTGGAGCCCAAGAAAATAAAGTTTCTCACTGTTTTTATTGTTTCCTCATCTATTTGTCATGAAGTGATAAAACCAGATGCCATGATCTTAGCTTTTTGAATGCTGAGTTTTAAGCCAGCTTTTTCACTCTTTTTCAGCTTCATCAAGAGGCTCTTTAGTTCCTCTTTGCTTTCTGCCATAAGGGTGGTGTCATCTGCATATGTGAAGTTATTAATACTTTTCCTGACAATCTTGATTCCAGCTTGAGATTCGTCCAACCCAGGATTTTGCATGATGTACTCTGCATATAGGTTAAATAAGCAGGGTGACAATACACAGCCTTGATGTACTCCTTTCCCAATCTGGAACCAGTCCAGTTCTAACTGTTCCTTCTTGACCTGCATACAGGTTTCTCAGGAGGCAGGTCAGGTGGTCTGATATTCCCATCTCTTTAAGAATTTTCCACATTTTGTTGTGATCCACACAATCAAAGACTTTAACACAGTCAGTGAAGCAGATGTTTTCTAGATTTCCCCAGCTCTCTCTCTATGATCCAACCAATGTTGACAACTTGATCTCTGGTTCCTCTGCCTTTTCTAAATCCAGCTTGTACATCTGCAAGTTCTCAGTTCATATACTGCTGAAGCCTAGCTTGGAGAATTTTGAGGATGAACTTGCTAGAATGTGAAGTGAATGCAATTGTGCAGGAGTTTGAACATTCTTTGGCATTGCCTTTCTTTGGATTTAGAATGAAAATCGATCTTTTCCATCCTGTGGTGACTCCTGAAGTTTCCAAATTTGCTGACATATTAAATGCAGCACATTAATAGCATCATCTTTTAGGATTTGAAATAGCTCAGCTGTAATTCCATCACCTCCACTAGCTTTGTTTGTAGTGATATTTCCTAAGGCCCACTTGACTTCACACTCCAGAAGTCTGTTTCTAGGTGAGTGATCACACCATCGTGGTTATCTGGGTCATAGGGGTCTTTTTGTATAGTTATTTTGTATATTCTTGCCATCTCTTCTTAATATCTTCTGCTTCTGTTAGTTCATATAATTTCTGTCCTTTATTATGCCCATCTTTGCATGAAATGTTCCCTTGGTATCTCTGATTTTCTTGAAGAGATCTCTAGTCTTTTCTGTTCTATTGTTTTCCTCTATTTCTCTGCATTGTTCACTTAGGAAGGCTTTCTTATCTCTCCATGTTATTCTCTGAAACTCTGCATTCAGCTGGGTATAGCTCTCCTTTTCTCCTCTGCCTTTTGCTTCTCTTCCTTTCTCAGCTATTTGTAAGATTTCTGAGACAACCATTTTTGTCTTTTTTTTTTCTTGGGGATGATTTTTGAAATATACCAAATTTTATTTTTTGATTCAAGCATTAATGGATGTTTAACTTGCTTCCATTTGGGGGCTATTATGAAAAAGCACATTTGGGATGTCTTTTGACACACAAATGCATGCGTTTCTATTTGGTTATTTAAAAGAAGTCAATTGAGATTCTAATCAAGATTCTAATCTGTGGATCAAAGAAGATGTGGTGTCTTTACAGTACTGAATATTCTAAGAACTTGATATATTCCTCCACTTATTCAAGTCATACTTTTTAAATAACATTTTAAAATCTTGTGTAGAAATATACAAAATTTTTGGTAGATTTATTTCTAAGGGTTTGATTTTTACTGAAATGATACCATCTTTTCAAAACTGTTTCATATTGACTAACTGCTTGTATGTAGAAACAAAACTGATTTTGGATGTTAGCCTATCCAGAAATTCTAGTATACTCATATCAATTCTAACAGATAATATATAGACTATTTTGCATTTTCTATATACACAATCATGTTGTATACAAAGATAGTTTCATGTCCCCTTTCAAATCTTTATATATTTTTCTTATCGTACCAAATAGGATTTTCCAGTCAAATGTTACTTTAAAAACAGGATTAGCAGGCATCCCTGTCTCATTCATAATCTTAAGGGGAAAGTCTTTCATATTTCACCAATAAATATTAGTGTACTGGAGATTTTTGGAGGCTAAGCTTATAATAATAGTGTTCCTTTCTATTATTTGCTCTGAAAAGAGATTTTTCTTTTTGGCCACATCTTGTGCTGTGTTTAGTCACATAGTCCTGTCCGACATTTTGCAACCCCATGGAATGCCAGGCTCCTCTATCCATAGAATTCTCTAGGCAAGAATATTGGAGTGGGTTGCCATGCGCTCCCCCAGGGGATCTTCCCAACTCAGGGATCGAAGGCACGTCTCTGTATTGCAGGAGGATTCTTTACAGTCTGAGCCACCAGGGAAGCCCTCAGATCTCAATTCCTCTGCAGGATCTCAGTTCCCTGATCGGGGACTGAACCCATGCCACAGTAGTGAAAGTGCCAAATCCTAACCATGGAACTGTCAGGGAATTCTTAAAAAGAGATTTAATTACAAATTACCACTGAATTTTATCAATTGCTTTTTAAGCATCTATTAAATGTTAAGATTTTTATCCTTCATTCTTTAAATAAGGAATATTTTGTCAATTTTTTACTGTTAGATCAATCTTGCAC
The DNA here is from genome assembly GCA_007570785.1 of Antilocapra americana. Classification (NCBI taxonomy): domain Eukaryota; kingdom Metazoa; phylum Chordata; class Mammalia; order Artiodactyla; family Antilocapridae; genus Antilocapra; species Antilocapra americana. The sequence continues at coordinate 48,731 of ML662453.1, forward strand.
TTCCAGAAAAAATGTATACTGGGAAATACTTCTTCATTATTTCTTCAAGTATCTGTTTTGCTCCATTCTCTCACATCTCCTTCTAGAATTCCAATTTTGTATCAAGTGGTAGGCCGCTTGATACTATTCTATTGTTCTCTGAAGCTCTGCTTGTTTTTCTTTAATCTGTTTTCTTTCTAGTCTCCAAATTAGTTACTTTTTATAGCAATATCTTTCAATTCACTAACTCTAACACTTTCACTCTTCTCAGTCATCTCTAGCTTTGTGTTAGGCCACCTCACAAATTGTCCCTTTCAGTTATCGTACTTGTAGTGGGCAGGATGGTTTCCCAAAAATGTCCATGCGTTCCTCCATGAAACCTGTGAATATATTACCTTACACAACACAGACCAACCCCGACTGACAGTCAGCAAGGAAATACAGACCTATAAGCTATAATGGCAAAGAAATGAATCTGGCCAACAACCTTAATGAGATTGAAAGTGGATTCTTCAGTAAGCAACAGCACCCTGCCAACATTTTAACTTTAACCCATGAGACCAATGTCTAACCTACGGAACTGTGAAATCATGGATGTTGTGATTACACCTGTAGTAATCTATTATGGAAGCAATAAAACACTAATACAGATTTTGGTACCTGGAAGTGAGATGCTGCAAAAACAAATACCTAAAATTGTGGAACTGCTTTTGGAACCAGATAATGGGTAGAGGCTACAAGAATTCTAGTGAACATAAATGAAGAAAATCTAAAATGCCTTGAACAAACTATTAATAGAAATGTGGTCTTGAAGAAGAGCCAGGGAAGGTTCATAAACTGCTTGTAGAAAGCAGGTCCTGGAGGATCAGAAGAACTTTATAAACCGAAGTAAGATGGATTCTTGTTATATACTGATAGAGAGCTTAGTGAAACTGTGTCCTGCAAGTTATGTGGAAAGCAGAATTTATAAACAAACTTGGATACTGACTTGAGGAAATTTATAAGGAAACTGGTGAAGGTATAACCTGGTTTCCTCTTGCTGCCTACAGTAAAATGTGAGATGACCAATTTAACCAGTGCACAGCAGCCTTTACCTGGACCTGTTGACTGCCTACGACCTTCCTTTTCCACAGTCTATACTACTGATTTTTGGACTTGCTTAGCAAGGTCCAAAACTGTTTATGCTGTTTATTCCATGTTTAAAAACACATGTGTTTAAAAAATAAGGAAAAAAAACCCAGAAACCTCTTCATATTTTTAACTCCTATCAGTTCTGCTTCTCTGGCTGAACTCTGATATAGCACTTTAAAGTTCTTAGAAAAAATTTTTTTAGCTTTTTTAGTTTCCATGTCCTCTATTCATTCACTGTAATTATTTTGCATTAAAGTCTTTAATAAAAAATTTACAATAGATGCTTTAATTTTTTATCTGCTAATTGTAATATCTGGGCCTTATCAGGCCCAATTTCTATTGACTGCCTTTTCTTAGCTACTCACATTTTCCAAAATCTTTGCACTTCTAGCAATTTTATCTTTTATTTACTTTCAAATTTATTACTATATAGAGATAATTGTGAATGATAAAATGCAAAGACTTTAGAATCTAAGATGTTTCTGGAGCAGGCAGTTAACTGGGAGAAAACTCTAAACATCATCTCCTCCATGGTGTGTTGCAACTGAATTCTCCCATTCAGTTCTTTCAGCTGGCAGCTACTGTTTTACACCAGGTTTACTAGTCTTCTCCTGTACATGCATAATTAGAGGAACTGTACATAGTTCTCCTGTATTTCTCCTGTACACAATGATTTGTGCAGAGTTTAAAATTTATTTTGAGACTCACTGTACCTATGGCCCCCTTTTTCCCAGGATTTCCATCCTAAATTTCCATCATTCTTCTAATTTCAAACTGTTCTGACCCCACTGTCTACTTAGTAAACACTATAGCTTTCTGGGTTCCCACAAAACAACTGTGGTGTGCCCTCAGAGAACAGCCAGATATATGCAAATTTTACCCAATATAGTTTCTATCTTTCAGGCATCCATTTCCCTCCAGTTCTTGCCTGCTTTTCACCACTCATCAATACTTTCAAGTAGTGCGGGGTTTTTTTTTGTTTCAGGGAAGCATGCTGCTGCTGCTGTTTAGTCACTAAGTTGAGTCTATCTCTTTAGCTACAGCCACCAGGCTCCTCTGTCCATAGGTTCTCCCAGGCAAGAATACTGGAGTGGGTTGTCATTTCCTTCTCCATGGGATGTTCCTGATCCAGGGATCAAACCTGCATCTCCTGCTTGGCGTGCAGGTTCTTTACCATTAAGCCACCTAATGATATAATCGTTATTTGCAGGAAGGCTAACATAACCAAGCTACTCTACCATTACTGAGAGCAGGAAGCTCAACAGAGTATTTTTTTTAACATTCCATTTTATGTTCTCTGTTGACATTTACATTATCTCCTAGTTTTTTTAGTGATTACTCAAGAGATTACAATACTTATCCTTATATTATCACTGTCTACCATCAGATAACATTACTTCATGAACAATATAAGAACCTTATGAATGTGTAATTCTACTAGTCTCCCTCAGGTGCTTTAAGTAAATAAACTATTTAAATAAATCATTAAATGCAATACTTCAACATTCTCTTCTATAAAAATAAAAAAGAAAAGATGATTCTTCAGGTCACTTCCAGCTTTCACATTTAATTATTATATAACCTATGATACGTAATTTTTTGCTCAATATCAGTTTGTTATTTATTGTATTATTAGTGGTCATACCCTATTACGTGCATATACTAGAGCATGTGTGTGCTCAGTAATGTCCAACTCTTTGTGACCCCATGGACTGTAGCCCACCAGGCTCCTCTGTCCATGGGGTTTTTCAGGCAACAGTACTGGAATGAGTTGCCATATCCTCCTCCAGAAGATCTTCCTGACTCAAGGATGGAACCTGAATTGCAGGCAGATTATTTACCACTGAGCCAATAGGGAAGCCCATAACAAAGCATATGTTAAGGTAAAAATAAAAGTTGTGTTACTAGGAATCCCATGATTTTTTTTCTTAATTTGGAAAACACCAAATCCCTCTGTAAAGTCAGTACTGACCAAAAAATATTCATAAAGGAAATAAACTCTAAGGCATGTTAACCAGCAAATGGAAAAATTACTTAGGTTTAGATGAAAACACTTACCCCTCTTCATTTTCTTTTAGTAAGCGACTGGCAATTCGGATCAACATGCAGTAAGCAAACTGTGATTTGAGACCAGATTTAGTAAATTTATTCAACATCTTAGAAACAGCAAGGCGATCATTCTTTTTAAGATGATACAAAACTCCCAGTGCATGGTACTAAAGAACAAGAAAAAGAATGTAAGACAGAACGAAGGCTGAGTAGGAAGCAGATAAAACTGACATAAAAGAGCACTCATACAGAGCTAGGTTTTTAACAAAAAGATACCCAACTCTAACGTATACAGCGAGAATTATCTTTTCCATGCTGAATCAAACACAGGCATGATTGAAAGGATGAGTTTTTAATCTACCCTGTTAATTCAGATTAGGTAAGTATTAAGGGGATGACATACAATCTGAAGACAGCTCTAGCAGATTCAGCGTTGCCCCATCCATCCTTAGGACAAAGGCTCTCAGGTCCAAGGCTTTAACCAGTGTTACAGGTCTTGCTTAGTGGCTTTAAATCATCTGTGGTTATGTTAGTGGTTAACAGATTCATCTCCTAAAGTAGGTTTACGGCTTGTAATTATCATGGCACTTTGTGTAAAAACACAATGATCAGAGTTAGGAGGGTGAGAATGTTTCCCAAGGGAAAAATTACTACTTTATTTCCTCATAACTGAATATGCTAACATGAGAAGCAAATGTTGAAATGGAATAAATAAGTACTCTCTCTAACACAAATGGGGTATTTTATACAAAAATTTCCAGTTAAGAATTTAACTTTAGTCCTTTTAATGAAGAATAGCCTAATGAATATCAAAAGTAGATCCTTCCAACAAAATAGTTTTATAATGTCTAATATAATCATGGGTTTTGGGCTTCCCAGGTGGCTCAGTGATGAAGAATCCACCTGCCAATGCAGGAGACACAGGAGACATGGGTTTGATCCCTGGGTCAGGAAGATTCCCTGGAGGAGGGTATGGCAACATGCTTCAGTATTCTTTCCTGGAAAATCCCACGGACAGAGGAGCCTGGTGGGCTATCGTCCACAGGGTCGCTAAGAGTCTGACTTGACTAAGCAACTGAGCATGCACCTCAAACAGTATAATCAAGGCCTGAAAAACTTGGAATTGAACATCCACCTTCACAAATTAATTTTCAAACAAAGGACTAAAGTGAATCATGAACTTCAACACTATCAGGGTAAATCATAATTAGGGGATACTTACTTGAGAATATGCACTAAAAGGCTACTTAATATTAAATTGCTTAATATTAGTCTTTAGCTAATACTTATCTGAAGAATCAATAAATTTCCCCTAAAATGTAGGGTTACAGAAAGCTGATCTAGAGACATAAGCTAAGGTGATTCAGTGACAGTACCTGGACCATAATATTATCACTTGAAGCAGCTTCTTGGGCTTCATTGACCCAGCGCTTAACCACATCATAGCTTATCTTCATCATGTGCTAAATACAGAAAAAATTGAGAACAGATCATGCATAGTCACTAAAAGTTTAGAAACATGAGTTAGTTTTCTTGGAAAAATCACTAACAGACATTTCCAGGAAAAAAAAAAAAAAGAAACAACTTTATAGTGTTACACGTCTATTTCAAGTCTCTGAGACAACCAGTAAACCTGACACATGTGTTCAAGACCCCTTTGCAAAGGTGAGCATATGTCTGTGGGCTGGGAGAGGTGTATAAAGGGAAGTAATGAGAGGGAAAGGACAGGAAGGGAATGGATAATTAATAAGATAGTACTTAAATAATGTTAACATCATAGGTTTTACTTCCAGGAAACTCACCTGGAAGAAAAAACAGAGTGCCATAAAAAAGTAGAGTACCTGCTGTAAAACTTGACCAATTATATTCCAGAACCAGCAACTCTCGTGATTCAGATGATCTAATCCATTCACACATTAGTAACCAATTTTAATCAAATACAATGTGATAGGCTGTCATGAATAAATTTTGTTTTGGTGAAAAAGAGAAAGAAAAGATATTACTAAAACAAAGAGCACTTCCTGGGAGGAAATTTAGTAGTGGGACAGTAGACTTTGGATTGAAGGACAATTGCAGACACAAAGCACCAACAAAAACAGAGGACAAAGAGACAAGAGGTACAAGGGCAGGTCATAAAGGAAGATTCAAAGAAAGAGATTAACTCTCGGTTTCTTCCCTGGCCCTCATCCCACCCTTATCCCCCATCTGTATTATATGTATAACATAACTTTCTGATAACCAAAACCTTTCAAACATATGAAAATTTCATGCTTTTAACTGCCCATTTTAATTGTTCAATGTTCCTCTGTCAGATAAAGCATCTGTATAAAGTAACAGAAATGTATACATATTTTTTATTGCTTCATTTGTGAAAGAATCATATTGATACTTTCTTTGTTTTTGCAACTAGAAACTGTACCATGCATGAGAATCAGTTACTTGTTCACTTACTAAGGAGGATACCAATGCTGAACTCGATACACTGGAGACTTTATCCACAATGGCTTGCTTCATGTATCTCTCAATAGCCTGCAACATTGTTCCCTAAGAACATTCATAAAAAAAAAAGGCTGAAGTAAGACATTTTCATGCAAAATTACCACTTCAAAATAATCTACAAACACAAGTCACATATTTGTTTCTGTGCAAATATTTAGAATGTATTAAAAGGCTTATCATATAATAATCAGATCCCAGAGGACAGGACCCAGACAACCAAGTGGCAGCTTTGAGAAGGAAAATTTTAGAGTATACACAGGAAAAGGAATAACTGCTCCACAATGAAATAAATGGCCTCAAAGTGAAGAATCCCAGTTTGGAAATATACAAGTAAAGGCTGAACCTACCAGAGGTATTATAAAATGAATTCCTAAATGGGGATGCTTTTGAAGTCCTGAAGATACCTCTCCATGTAGGGCATATATTGCAAGTCAAAAAAGTCATTTGAGCTTTTGCATGTCTTACAGAAAACCCGAACAAACTTTTTGGCCAACCCAATATTTTTCCTATGGACCGCAGAAAATTCTATAATTCAATTGTAAACTCAGATTATTTCAAATACATAAGAAATTACATGTGGAATATGCTAATTATAGAGTCTTCAACATGAAATCCTCTGAAAATAAAATTGTTTTTTAACTTACCTGGAAGAAAGTTTAGCCCTGGCAGGGTGGTGGCAAATAAGGATGGTACACACACCAAGCTCAATTACTTAAATGAAGAGAATCTTATTGCTAGCCTTGGCATGGTCAAGTCTTATGCTACCCATTTAATACTAAAAGCCAAAAGGAACCACAACAAAGTAACTGAGCACTGAAAAACATTACACCATTTCTATTACTCCTTCTAGGATCCAGATTTACCATTTAATCCTGCTCAACCTTTGAAACTTAAACGCAAATGTAAACATAAAATATACCCGATCATGAATATAGCCAAAATCTTATTCAATTTGCTTAGCAATGCCCAGTCTACCCTTCATTTTAACCTTTCCTGCAGGGTTCCAAGAAAACGAGAATCTAACATACTCTATACATTCCTTCTAATACAACAGACTAAGTCAAGGTTAAACACCTGACTTAGACCCAGGTGGACACAAGCCACTGGCTAGCTGATGGCTAGTCAGGCTGTTTCTCCTAAATATTTAAATGAGGAGGCTTGAGCCTCATAAATAATGGATCATAATAGTAAATATCTGAAAATCTTGCTGTTGAGTTCCTTACAGCTGTCCTATTTCTAGTTCTGTTACCTGGTTGTAAGCTTTACCTCAAATTCTAAGAGATTTGTATTTTGTAATAAAGGTTTTTTTAAGCTAAATTTGGGACTTCCCCAGTGGTCCAGTGGTTGGTATTTCACCTTCTAGTAGGTGGGAGGGTCAATTCCTTGGTCAAGAGGTTGAGATCCCACATCCCTCTTGGCGAAAAAAAACAGAACATAAACAACAGAAGCAATGTTATAACAAACGTAATAGACACTTTGAAAATGGTCCACATCAAAACATTTTTATAAAAATAAAATAAAAAAGCTAAATTCAAATAGCTTTTGTTTCCTGCGAGCAACATGCCCTGACTATGACAAAAATTCATGAGAGTAAATATGGAGAGAAATAGACTAATCTAAGTAAACAAAAGGAAAAAACAATCTAGAAGAAAAAAAGCCTGGAGTCGCAAAAGCCTTTCTGGTAGTCGTGTTTCTCTACTGCTGCTGAATCACAAACTCAGACAAGGAATCCTACTAAATTTACACGGCCACCTGCAGATAAACACAGGTCTCCTTTGATGCCTCAGTAAAGCAAAGAACTTACATCAGTGATTCTGCAGAGAGCCCTGATGGCTGGGCCTCGGTACACATCTTCCTTTCCAGTCATGTCCTTAGTCAGACTGAGAAAAATCAAATTAGTTACCATAAGATTAAAGTTTTACCTTCTGTGGAGTCCACCCCTACTTAATTCCACTTGTCCCCATAATCATCTTAATGCAACTATTGATTCAACAAATATTTACTGCATATCTTCTTCAGCTAAACATAACAACTATTGGATAGAAGACTATTTTAAATCTAAAGAATACAGCAGTGACCAAAACGCAGTCTTTGCCTTCACGGAGCTGACATTCTAGAGGGAAAAGAGACATTAGTCACATAAACTAAGTACATACATAATTTTAGGTCCATCCGTGTCTCTGCAATCTCATTCCTTTTTATGACTAAGTAATAATCTATTGTATACTGATTACTGGCATAAAAAAACAGACAATGATATAGAGAGCCTCATGCTCAAATCCCCCAAAATTCCCCAAACCTAACTCTTTAAAAGAAACTGACTGACAGCCAAGAGGCACATGAAAAGATGTTCAACATCACTAACTATTAAAGAACTACAAATCAAAACTCACACCAGATGGAATGGCCATCATCAAAAAAATCAATGAATGATAAATGCTATAGAGGGTGTGGAGCAAAAGAACTCTCTTCCACTGCTGGTGAGAATGTAGACTGATAGAGTCATTATAGAGGACAGTATAGAGGTTCTGTGAAAGTAAATGTGTTAGTCACTCAGTCATGTCCGCCTCTTGACAACCCCACGGACTGTGGCCCGTCAGGCTCCTCTGTCCATGGGATTCTCAGGCAGCATATTAGAGTGAGCTGCCATTCCCTTTTCCAGGGGGGGTCTTCCCAATTCAGAGATCGAACCTGGGTCTGCTGCATTGCAGATGGACTCTTTAGCACCTGAGCCACCAGGCAAGCCTAAAGAGGTTCCTTAAAAAACTAAAAATAGAACTACCATATGACCCAGCAATCCCCTCCTGGGCATATACTGAGAGAAAACAGTAACTCAAAAAGATACATGTACCCCAATGCTCACTGCAGCACTATTTACAATAGCCAGGACACTGAAGCAACCTAGATGGCCATAAACAGAGGAATGAATAAAGACGATATGATGTGAAGTGAAATGAAGTCGCTCAGTCGTGTCTGAGTCTTTGCAACCCCATGGACTGTAGCCTACCAGGCTCCTCCGTCCTTGGGATTTTCCAGATCTTCCCAAACCAGGGATCGAACCCGGGTCTGCCACACTGCAGGCAAACGCTTTACCATCTGAGCCACCACGGAAGCCCCAAGGGAAGATATGATACATATATACAATGGAACAGTACTCAGCCACAAAAAGGAACGAGACTGCAGAGACACGGATAGACCTAGAGACTGTCATACAGAGAGAAGTCAGTCAGAAAGAGAAAAACAAATATTGCATATTAATGCATATATGTGGAATCTAGAAAAACAGTATAGATGAACCTGTCTGCAAAGCAGAAAACAGACACAGATGTAAAGAACATACATATGGACACCAAGGTGGGGAACTGTAGGGATAAACTTAAAACTTGGGGATGACATATACACACTACTATGTATAAAACAGGTAACTAATGAGAACCTACTGTATAGCACAGGGAAAAAATAAAGACAGTACAATCTTCTTTATTGTAGGACATTTGTTAAAGTAACCTTAAAAATGCATTTCAAAATACATTAGGTGCAGACAAATATTATTTGATTCCAATTATATGAGATAGCTAGAATCAGAACAAGACCCAGTTTCCCCCTCAGTCAGTCTGTCAGGAAGACTTCCATAAGCCTCTTATTCTCCTCCATCAGAGGGCAGACAGTCTGAAAACCACAATCACAGAAAACTAACCAATCTAATCACATGGACCACAGCCATCTCTTCACTCTTGCCATCTCCTGTCTGACCACTTCCAATTTTCCCTGATTCATGGACCTAACATTGCAGGTTCCTGTGCAACATTGCTCTTTACAGCATCGGACCTTGCTTCCACCACCAGTCACATCCGCAACTGGGTGTTGTTTTTGCTTTGGCTCCGTCTCTTCATTCTTTCTGGAGTTGTTTCTCCACTGATCTCTAGTAGTAGATTATTGGGCACCTACCGACCTGGGGAGTTCATCTTTCAGTGTCCTATCTTTTTGCCGTCTCATATTGTTCACGGGGTTCTCAAGGCAAGAATACTGAAGTGGTTTGCCATTCCCTTCTCCAGTGGACCACATTTTGTCAGAACTCTCCACCACGACCTGTCTGTCTTGGGTGGCCCTACATGGCATGGCTCATAGTTTCACTGAGTTAGACAAGGCTGTGACCCCACAAGAGACTGTCCCAGACTTGCCTGTAGGTGTCTGGGATCTGGTGGAGGCGTGGGTCGTGGTGGCCTGCTGCAAGGCTGGGGGCACTGAGTGTAGTACTACATGCATGGGATCTTTTGAGGGACGTCACCATTATCTTCATTACCTCCACCATAGTTTGGTGCCAGGTAAATAGCAGGGAGGGAACACAGCTCCACCCATCAACAGAAAATTGGATTAAAGATTTACTGAGTCAAATTCATAGAGTCCAAAAATACAAGGTATATGCCAGGGGCGGGAGGCAGGGGTGGAGAGGGGGAATGGGGAGTTAGTGTTTAATGGGGACAGAGCTGTAGTTTAGGAAGGTGAAAAATTTGGGAGATGGATGATGAGAGTTGCACAACAATGTGAATGTATTCAGTGCTACTGAACTGTAGTTAAGTATGGTTATAACAGGATGCTTTACATTACGTGACTGTGTGCATGCTTTGTTGCTCAGTCATGTCCAACTCTTTGTATCTCCATGGACCGTAGCCCACCAAGCTCTTCTGTCCATGGGATTCTCCAGCAAGAATACTGGAGTGGGTTGACATGCCCTCCCCTCCGGGGAATCTTCCAGGCCCAGGGATGGAACCCACTTACTCCCGTGTCTCTTGCCCTGCAGGCAGATTCTTTTCCTGCTGAGTTATGGAGGTACCACAATAAAAAAAAAAAATTTAAAGAAAAGAAAGAAATTGACTAAAATGATTACTTCAAAATGTCTATTTCTCAGGAATGGCTTTATAAAATGACAATTGTCAATGATTTCAGACCCTTCCATGGAGCTGCAAAAGCAGGCAGAGAAGTCGCGGACTGAGGTACAAAATTTCATGTCCATAATTTTAAAAGGTTTTTAATCTTTAGATTATTCACTCTTTTGTCCTTCCTTCTCTTGTCTTCTGTGTATTTATATTACCCTCAAATTGACTCTCCATCTCATCTCTCACTCAGTTCCCCTCACATAATCCAAAATGGCATCGAACTCACTTCATCAGGACACCAAGATAAAGCTTGAATAACTGACAGTCATTTTTTAATTATTAAAGAATTTTACTCATGTCACAATCCATTCTCAACATATTCAGAAAGGTATAAAATATAAAGTCTAAGTCTGTCCTCATCCACCCTAGCCTGTAGTGCCACTCAACTAGAAACAGTCACCGTGAATAGTCACTTATGTTTTCTTAAGGAAGTTCTTAAAATACATATTTACAACCACAAGCGTTTATTAAAATGCATGCCAATGGATATCCACTCCTCTGGTACCTTCAATTTTACTTAATGATATAACCTGAGAATCTTTCCATACACGCAGATGTTTTAAATTTTTAGATATTTATGTTTTTTTAAATACATAAATATATATCTAAAATCTTTTTTTAATGGCAGCACAGATTTCCATTGTTTGGATACAAATAATTTATCGACCAGTCTTTTTCACAAGTATTTGCATTTTTCCAATTAGATAAAGTGAGGTTTGGCAAGATTAGTTCTACGGCTTCTCTCCTTTGCCTGTTGATAGCATGGATGTAGTAAAAAATGTATAAACAAAAAGGCACAGCTACGTTCCAAAAAAACTTTACTTACAAAATGGCACAAGAACTTTGGCCATTGGCCATAGTTTGCCAACAGCTGCTCTGAACTTCTGTTTAGCTTAGGCTGCCCTGACAGTAAAGGCTTACCTACAGATAGTTTATTTAGGAATGTGTTCTGAGGGAGAAGTAAACGATAAGGAAGTAAACAAAGGAGGAGGGAAAATCAACTTCAGACAAGTTTTCTCTAGTGAATCACTGCCACAAGCAACTGGTTATTTAATAAGCAACCTTCTGAGGAACCTAATGAAATATCTCTCAGCAATCACACATTCAAGGAATGAAAAACAAAGAATTTATTCACAAGCTTTTCACCCCTGGTAGAGAGTTAACTCCCCATTCTCTTAACATTCACATGTTAACTCACACATCAGAGTTCTGAGTATGTACAAGAAATCTCAGGGCAGAAAGCAAAATGTTCAGCACATGCTTCAGGTGAGGCACTATCGATGCAAGTAAGCCGGACCCTCATGGAAATGCTGACCACAGCCACGACTGGAACCAATGATGAGGTAAAGAGACGTGACGTGGCTTGGAAGTGGCAACCAGTGTGGCTCATCCTTTGCGCCTGTCACATCTGAACATGTCTTCCACTGAATCTAACCTATCACTGAGTCTTAAGGATGGTACTGTTCACTATTTCTACAAGAGACAGGAAGATGAGCAGAACATGGTACAATCCTTGCTGCTACAGCTCATTTCAAAGCCATAACTGATACTCATCATCTCCTTCATATAACCATCCATTCTGTATTTCCCTCACTCTTGGCCAGCACTCCGTCTTATCTCGGTTATGCCTCTAAGGGATCCACACCTTTTGTTGGTTTTACCCTGGTTGGACCATTGGTTGTTCTCTAATCACCACTTTCCCACGCATGAATGCACCAAAATATACTTGAGTGAATACTCTGAATTCTGGATACAGTCCACCCTGTCACCTTTACATGCACAACCCTAGATCCTGGTAGGAATCCTGGTCCATTACCTCCAGGAGTATATCAGCACCTTTAATTGCCCACTGGTCCACTAGGCATGAAGAACACAAAGGGACCCAATAGGAGTCATCATTTCAAATGTTTAACTGGCTTACTTGCTGCCCCAGGGCTGTTCTGACTCTGGAGTGTGGGATGCCTTAGGTTGCCAACCTGTTACTCAAGACATGTAGCATTCAGAAGTGCGGGACAGTTCTGAGCTGGAGATAATCCATAACCAATGGGAACCAGGGATCAATGGGTTAAATGCTTCCCCGTTTTCATCCCCTGAAAACACTGTCCCCTGGGAACCGGGCCCTCTAATCCATATTTAGGGTGAGAATGGGAAGAATAAATTCTCCAAGTGGGTCACTGGGAGTGAGGGAGAGGGGCCGGTCTTATTTCTAACTATGGATTCCTGGATTTCATACACCGGCAACTGACTGATTCAATGGATACATGGCATCTTGGAGGAGAATTCCCAGCCTCACAGGGTCCTACTGCCAATCTACTACTTCAGCTGAACATTCAACAGGCCATGTCATCATGGCATCAGGCTGTCTCCTTCTAGGTGAAGCACAATGTAGCATAACTACTGATCTCCTTCCTAGTCACAAACCCACTGTCACTCCATTTTTGCCATAAAATGAGTGGCAATGTCATGTAGGATACCATGACAATAAATTAAGAATAACTTTATACCACAACTTGCACCTACTGCAGACCTCTAGTTTATTCTCTATTTCATGGTGTTTGTGTCTTGCAATTTAAAAAAAAAACAACTATGTAGTTAAATTTATCAACCCTTTCTTTCACTGCTTCTGGATTTTAGTGATAATTACAAAGCTTTTCCCTATGGCAAGGTTTTCCTTTAGTACTTATATGACTTTATCTTTTAAAATTTATATTCCTTATCTTTTCAGAGTTTACTTATTTATATGTTGTGAAATACAGATCAAATTTTATCTAAGTGGTTACTCAGTTGTCCCAGCATCATGTATAAAAAAGTACTTTAAGTAGGGAAGAGAAAAATATCATATATTAATACAAATATATGAAATCTAGAAAAATGGTACTGACGAACCTATTTGTAGGGCAGGAATAGAGACAGAGATGTAGGGAAGAGACTTGTGGATATAGCAGGTGAAAGAAAGGGCAGGACGAATTGAGAAAGCAGCATTTATACACTACCATGTGCAAAAGAAACAGCTAGTGGGAAGATGCTGTATAGCATAGGGAGCTCAGCTCTGTGCTCGGTGATGATCGAGAGGGGTGGAATGAGAGGGAGGTGGGGGAGGAGGCTTAAGAAGAAGGGGATATATGTATACTTACAGCTGATTCACACTGATGTATAGCAGAAACTAACACAATATTGTAAAGCAATAACACTTCAATTAAAAAATAAATTACAAAAAAAAAGTAATTACAAAAAAAAGTTGCATGCTGCTACTAAGGCCCAGCACAGCCAAATAAATTATTTTTTTTAAAGTACATGTTTATCCCAGTGATTAGAGATGCTATTTTCATCATATATTAAATTTTCACATGTACTTGGGTCTAATTCTGCACTTTCCATTTGTATCAGAGAAGTCCAAAAAATGCAGATTAGAGTACAGCCAAGGTGACGCTTTACATAGCCATAGTGATATTTTCCACTGGTCTCTTTGTCTATGGTACTGACTCCTACTAGAAGCATATGGGAAATCCAACTCCTCTACAACCTTGGTAATATTTGGTAAAGTGAGTCTATTTAATTTTTAGTTGAATTCAAAGATGTATAGTGGTACCTCACTGTGGTTTTAAATGGTACGTCTCAGGGTTTCAGGTGTCTGAAATACTGCTGTCACATCACAGTAATATTCTAGAACCAGGGCTAGCCTCAAGGCAAGACCAGAAAGTAAAGAGAAAAACAAGAATAAACAAGGATTCTCCCCCCACCATGCTCTCCAGCTTGCAGAGGTCTTGTCTTTAACCATTGCTCAGGATCGAGACAGGCTTCAGTCTTTGTTGACTCCTCCACCATACAGTTCTTGGATCGTCCGTTCTTGGTCCAAAATAACCATGAAACTCATCATACTGTTATTCATTCAGTTCAGTAGCTCAGTCGTGTCTGACTCTTTGCGATCCCATGGACTGCAGCACACCAGGCTTCCCTGTCCATCACAGTTCCTGGAGCTTGCTCAAACTCATGTCCATCAGGTCGGTGATGCCATCCAACCATCATCTCAATCCTCTGTCGTCCCCTTTTCCTCCTGCCTTCAATCTTTCCCAGCATCTTTTTTTCCAGTGAGTCTCCTCCAGTGAGTCAGTTCTTTGCATCAGGTGGCCAAAATATTGGAGTTTCAGCTTCAGCATCAGACCTTCCAATGAATATTGAGGACTGATACCCTTTAGGATGGACTAGTTTAGTCTCCTTGCAGTCCAAAGGACTATCAAGAGTCTTTTTCAACACCATAGTTCAAAAGCAGCAATCCTTCGGCGCTCAGCCTTCTTTATGGTCCAATTCTCACATCCATACATGACTACTGGAAAAACCATAGATTTGACTAGATGGATCTTTGTTGGCAAAGGAAATGTCTCTGCTTTTTAATATGCTGACTAGGTTGGTCATAGCTTTTCTTCCAAGGAGCAAGTGTCTTTTAATTTCATGGCTGCAGTCACCATCTGTAGTAATTTTGGAGCCCAAAATAATAAAGTCTCTCACTGTTTCCACATCTATTTGCCATGAAGTAATGGGACTGGATGCCATGCCCTAATTCACTGTTATTATTTAAAGGCCTCAGGTATATCTGTATACCTTTCTATATCTCTGTCCAGAGGTTTCTGTTGTAATTATTAGAATAGATGACCTGTCGTGGCCTTACTTCATCTTGGCTAGAATTAGAAGTCCCCTGACCTTCCCTTTTACTCGCTGGCGTTCATTAAGCAAGAGAAGGGAATTTTATGACTTGGCATCATTTTCTTTCAAAAGTCTTCCACAATTTCATTTTAATAGAGAATAAGAATCCAAATAAATTGGGGCAGTCTGCATGTCAACTGAGCAGGAGAGAGGGAAGAAAAGCAGGATATAGAAAGGTTTCACAACACCCATTAAACCCACTGAGATAGTTAATTTTCTATGTCAACTTCACCAGTTAAGGGATGCCCAGAAAAAACTGGTAAAACATTACTTCTGGGTGTGTCTAGGAGAGCTTTTTTCAGAAGAGACTGGCATTTGAAACAGTAAGCTGAATAAAGAACAGAACAGCCACTTCTGTGGAAAAATAAAATGGAGTAATCAGAGATGCAAGAAAATACAGTTCTATGGTTTTGAAAGCCAAAGATGGTAGAACTTTAAGGAGTGTTTAACCATATTAAAGCTAAGAGAGCAGCCAAGTAAAATATCGACTGAAAAACCAGCTTTTGGGATTCAGCAATTAAGAGATTACTAGAAATCTTTGAGAGAGAAGTTTCACTAGAGTGATGGCTAAGTCAAATTAGAATGGTATCTCACTTCCTTTCTTATTCTACACCAAGTCCTGGTAAACAATGTCAGGGACAGCACCACCATTCAAGTCGTAAGGCTGTTTCAGGCTTGAATATTTCTTACCAAGTCTGTGGATGGTCTTAGCTTTTTGCTTCCTTCAGAAACTAAAGTACTGTCCTCGTCTTGCCCAAATCCTCACATTATTCCTACAACTGATATCAAAATTGCCTGCCAGACAGTCATTCCCATAGCCCCTAGCCCCTTTATTTTTTCCTAAACCACAGTCTCTGAACTGAGACCATGAAATTTCCTGAGACTAGGGATGTAACTAATCACATACTGATACCACTACCCCACAATACCTGCCATGTGAGCGACAGGTAAGTCCTCAGGACTCAAGCCCAGAATTCTAAGCAACCTTCAGATGCAGACTTTCACTGGTAAGTCTCATCAGACAGGGGCAGAACAGTATGGCCAGACTGTCAATACACTTGACCATCCTTAAGCCACAAACTAAATCTCTTTTTTTTTTTGGTTAACTGAGTTGTAATTTACATACAATTAAAAAATGTCAGCTTAAGTGTTCGGTTAGACGGCATTGGAGTCACTCATGTAAACTCTACCCAAAATAAATACTGCATAGTTCCTTCACCTCAGAAAGTTCCCTCGTTCCCACATCTAGTCAGTTTCCTCCAACCTACCAGACTTCTGGTTTCTATCACCACAACTGAGTTTTGGCTGGTCTTTGAATTTGTATAAAAAGAATCATCCAAGCATTCTTTGTGTGTGCCTTCTTTTGTTCCATCGTACTATTTTAGCAGTGTGTCTGTGTTGTTGCTTGAATCAGCAATTTGTTCTTTTTTATTGCTGAGTAAGTAATCCACTATACTAATAAAATACAATTTGTTTAGCCATCCTCCTATTGATGAACCTTTGGGTTGTTTCTAGTTTAGGGCTATCACAAAGCTGCAATCAAATTCTTATAAAGTCTTTTTTGTGGTCAAAGATTTTTATTTTCTTGGGTAAATAAATATATAGCAATAAAATCACTGGTCACAGGGTAGGTATATGTTTAACTTCCTAAAAAAATTGCCAAGCCTTTTCTGAGGTTGCTGTACCATTCCACATTCCCATCTACAATGCATGACAGCTTCAACTGCTGTATACACCAAGTTCCATACTGGATACTGGAGTAGGGTTGTTGATTTGGTACTGTCAGGCTTTGCTATTTTAACCATTTTAGTGAATGTGAAAAGATACCTTACTGAAGTTTTAATCTTCATCTCCCTGATGACTAATAATATTGAGAACACTGCCATGTGCCTATTGGCTCTTTATATATATTTTTTAGTGAAGTGTATGCCTTCAGGTCTTCTCAATATTCATGCTAACATAATTGTCTATGTATACAGAATGGTCATCTAGTATATTCGTTTTCTATTCCTACTATAACAAATGACCACAATTAGAGGCTTAAAATAACAAAATTACATTATCTTATAGTTAGTTCTAAGGGCTAGAATTCCAACTTAGGTCTCACTGGGCTAAAATCATGTCAGCAGGCCTGCATCCATCTCATAGGCAAAATACCTTCACCTCATCCCAAGATTCCCCCAAATCAACACATTACTACAGCATTAGCTCAAAGTCCAAAATCTCATTTAAATCTCACCCAACTCAAGGTATCAATTTTATTTTCAAAAATCATAAGGGATGAGTGAGAAAGGGTATAATTTATCCTGAGGCAAAATTCCTCTCTACCTGTGGACGTGCTAAACTTTAAAACAAGTTCCCTGCTCTGAAACACAAAGATGGTACCTGGCATAGCAGAACACATAAACATTCCTATTCCAAAAGAGAAAATGGAAGGCTAAAGAAGAGTTACTGGCTCCAGACAATTCTGAAATCCATCCAGGCAAACAGGAAGAGGGTTCAAGTCCTTAGCAGAATTCACTAGGTTCTCAGCTCTCCCCTATGAGCCTGCAGCTCTGCCCTCTGAGCCATCCTTCCTTTTTATAAAGGGCAGCCTGTGTTTAAAGCTGAGGAGTCTTACCAGAGTGTCTCCTGCCTGCAGGGCTCTGACAGCCCTCTTTCACTTCGTCTCTGGTCCTTTCAGTCCAAGCTGGCAGTGCTTCTGCTGGTGTAAGGTTCTCAAGCACCTTGGGGGACTACCATATTTGTACAGACTCACTCCACTAGTCAAGAGGTTCCTCCAGAGATCTTGCCTAGATAATCCCATCTCTATTTTCAGCTTCTGCTTAGATGCTAAGGGAATCTATGAGTCACACCCTTGATCTCTCAGAGTGGTCTGTGTGAGTGAGTACACTGACCTTTTAATCTTTCTGAAGTTTGAACAATAGGCTATACAGTAACTCTGATTTTTTTCTCTAGAGAATGCTTTCCAAACACACATCTCTTGATTTGAGCACCCTCTGCCATTTTGGTAGGCTGAGAATTTCCAAAATCAGCAACTCCTGGCTTATTTTTGTTGTGTTTTTGAGGTGTAATTGATCATACAACATTATATTAGTTTCAGGTGTACAACATGATTCAGTATTCATCAAGATCTCCTGGTTCACGTTTAACGGGTCTCCCCTCAATTTTTACTGTACTCTCAAATTTTACTAAATGACAAAAAGAGAAATAAAGCCACACCTCAACATTCTGCTTGGAAATCTGTTAAATATCCAAATTCATGTTTACAAGCCCCACTTTCCACCTTGGGCAGGATACAATGTGACTAAGGTTCCTGCCACCAACGTAACAAGGATCCCCTTCCTCCAGTTTCTACTAATAATAGAAACTTCTTCCTCATTTTCTCCTGAGCTCTCACCAGCAGCACCTTTAATGTCCATATTTCTGTCAACAGTCTGTTCACAATGATACCTGATAAACGTTTTCTCTATCCTGCTGCTCACTTCCTTCTTAGTCTAGAAGAGGCATTAATGCTCATATTTCCACTAACAGTTTGTTCAAGGCAGTGCAGAATTTTTATATCATGCTCCCCAAACTCTCCCAGCACCTGCTCACTACCCAACTACAAAACCACTTCCACATTCCTAGGTATTTGTTACAGTAGCACCCCACTTTCAGCTACCAAAGCTCTTACTAGTTTTTTTTCCCTCCAGTTTTGAGATGTGACATACCACACTGTCTAACTTTAAAGTGTACAAGGTATTGATCTGATACATTAATATACTGCAAAATCCAGTCGTTTTCAATTGTTGCTGTAACAAATTACCACAAACTTAAGAGGCTTAAGACAACATTCATTTCTTTACCTTGCAGTTCTGTAAGGTGAGGTCCAACAGAGGCCTCAGTGGGCTAAAATCAAGGTATGAGCAGGAAGGCATTCCTTTCCAGGGGCTGTCGGGGTTCATCTATTTCCCTCCCTTTTCCAACATCTGAGGTTACCCAGAGTTTCTTGGTTTGTGGCTCCCTTCCTCCATCTCCAAATCCAGCAAAAACAGTGCAGCTCTGTGGCCCTGCTTCCACCCTTTACTGAGGCTTTTCTTCCGCCTCTCTCCTCTATGTAAGGGCCCTTAGCCTTGATTGGGCCCAGGTGGATAACCCCGGATACGCTCCCTATCTGCTGATTAGCAACTGGAATTCCCTTTTGCCATGGACCATACTGACAGGTCCTAGGAATTAAGACAGGGAGGGCCTGCAGGTGGAAGGTACATTATTCTGCCCACAACATCTACTAATCACTTCAAACGAACAAGAAGCAAACCACAATGCAAAGCGGCCTAACAAGACTCAGGTGGAAGTACTACCAGCTACAGGAATGAACGAAAATCCTCAATCAACAGTTGATACTCTATTTTTAACTTTTTCACTATTCAGTGAGACTAGCAATCTTGGTGAAGATTTTTTCGTTTTTGTTTTTTATTTGTGCCACTTGTGGTGAGTTAACTAATCCAAGTATCCATTTTCAATCCCTTCTCTCAAGCTTGCCCCTTGGGCTATAAAAGCTAAATACTCACTTTCCTGGCATCCTAAGGCTAGTCATAACACAGTTGTGCCAAATGAAATCTAAAAATTGCCTCGGGAAAAGTTTTTGCATACCTGATGAAAGAGGCAGATGGTGCTGGCTCTCTCTGGCCCCCTTCCCGGTACCCCTCCCATCTTGAATGGTGCACTGCCAGAAATTCAGGCATCTATTTTGCAATAATGTGAGGATGCCCCAAAGAATTTAAGACACATCAGCCCTGACACTGCTGAGCCACTGAAGCAACACCAATTTCTCTGCCTATTTTGTTTGTTACTATTTACATCTGGCTTTCTGTTCTTTTCAGCTGAAAGCTTTACTAACTGAACACAACTGCTGGTTAAGCATAAGTATCCTCCTCCAAAATTTATTTTGCTATACAAATATCAGATTCACTTGAATGAGTTATAATTAATAACTATTAACTATAACTATTAATAACTATTTTCTACATAACGTTTGTTAAATGTCTTAGGACTCTACACATTCTCATTCTAGAAAATTTGAAAATTATCGAAAGTTTAAAGAATGTAAATAGCCACAATTCCAAACACCCAGAGGTACCTTACTGGTAATGAATCAGTGCATTTTCAGCCATAAAGTTTTATATATATACTTAGAATATTTTTAAGACTATAAGGAATATACAGACTTGAATCCAACTCTCATTCAACATATCATAAAAGAAGACTTTTCCATATCATTAAAGTTGTTTCAAAAACATATCCAAAAAATTAAAATATTTCATCAATAATGAAGGCTATCTCTGATTGTTTTCTGAGGATAATTCCATAGACGTGGAATTACTGGATTAAAGAGATAAACCCTTTCAAACATTCAACAAATGCTGCCACACTGCTTTCTAGGAAAACTGAACCAATTCATTGCTCTACCTCCTGTTTACAAGAAAATCAATATTCCTTACAAGTACTGAGTGACTTTTTTCTTTTTTGCCAATTTGATTGGCAAAAATACTGTAATTTTCCAAAAGTTATACAGAACTCATAAACACAGTACAAAAAAAAAAAGATTTAAAATGAACAGATGTGAAGAGACATTTTTCCAAAGAAGACATACAGATGGCCAACACGTACATAAAAAGATGCTCTACTTCATTAGTTATCAGAAAAATGTAAATCAAAACCACAATAAGATTATCACCTCACACCTATTGGAATGGTTATTAACAAAAACAATAGAAATAGCAAGCGCTGAGGACATGAAGAAAAGAGAGCCCTCTGCATTGCTGGTGGGAATGTAAACTGATACAGCCATTATGGAAAACAGTATGGAGATTCCTCAAAAAACTGAAACTAGAACTACCATATAGCAATTCTATTTCTGGGTATTCATCTGAAGAAAACAATAACACTAATTCAAAAAGATATATGCATTCCCATGTTCACTGCAGCATTACTTACAATTGCCAAGATATGGAAACAAGCTCAGTATCCATCAGCAGATGAATGGATAAAGAAACTGAAGTACACATACACACTGGAATATTATCCAGCCATTAAAAAGAATGAAATCCTGCCATCTGTGACAATACATATGGAACCTGAGAGCCTTACGTTAAGTGAAATAAGTCAGACAGAGAGAGACAAATACCATATAATAGTTCTTATATGTGGAATTTAAATAAATAAATATACATATATAAAACCAAGCTCATAAATACAGAGAACAGGTTAGTGGATGCCAGAGGCAGGGACTAGGGGAGAAATAGATGAGCTGCTTGGGTTTTTGGGGTTTGTAAACAATTTGAGTTTAAAAAGCACAAAAAAATATTGTAACTCATTCTTGAATTTTTAGTTTACATTTTTGGTTACTAGTGAGAATGACTAAAGATATTTAGATTCTTTATATTAGTTATTTTATTAATTATCACGTGGAGATAATTTTTGAAATATAAGAGTTCTTTATATATTATAGATATTAGTCTTGTACTTATTATATTGTATTTCATAAAGCATCTATAATATAAAATCTTAAATTTTTATATAATATTTTATTTCAGTACATCATTTACTTTTTAGCTTTGTTTAATGACATATTATGATTCTAAATGTAATCAATCTATTAGCATTAGCCTTCGTGACTTCTTTCTTTGCTTTATCAGACAGGGATGGCTTTCACAGAATGACAACCACATTTTAGAAAAGAATGCCCTTTGACATTATATTCTTTTTAAATTCTTACTGGCTTTCTTACAGTCAAAATGTAAAATTAATAGAAAGAGAACAACAAGTACTCCACTAAATATGTAAGTATCCCATCCCAGGTTTTAACTATTCACATACCTGCTTGTAACAATTATCACATCCTCAGAGATGGTAGCCATTTCTTTGATGGTAAGGTAGCACATTCTTCTCAATGTTTGCTAAAAAATTATTTATAAAAGGCAACAGGTTATTCATAAGGAAATGGTTTTTTAAACTGTCTGAAATGAGGACCTCAAATAGATACACTTATAAAATTACTCTTAAAAAGATTATCATCTACCCAAAAAGTCCTTTTAAAAATGTCTGGATGAGGGGACTTCTGTGGCATTCCAGTGGTTAAAACGCCATGTTCCCAATGCTGGCGGCCTGGGTTTAATCCCTAGTCAGGTAACTAAGATCCTGCATGTTGCAGGGTGTAGCCACAAAAGAGAGAGGGAGAGAAATGCCTAGATGAGAAAATGTTCAGAATTCTACTATTTCCTAAACACATATACTGATGCACTAAGAGTGGAAAACATCTAGATGAAAATACAAACATTCAATTAATTACACGGGTATTTATATAGAAACACCCACACTGTGACTCTGACAAGGAGTCCAAAGACAGATTTTTCAGAGAGCTAAAGGCTTGCCCTAGAAAAAGATTTTTTTGTTCCTTAAAAATATATACAGACATGCAGACTCTGTGTTTTCCTCAGTTTAGCATATTTTTCCTTAAGGCATTTGTAGTTGTATAACTAACTTCTATTTTCAATTATCAAGATTTCTACATGGATTCCTGGATCCAAAATCAGTGTTAAACTAACAATAATGAAGTTTTGCCCACCCTTTCTCCTCACCTGGATCTCCAATTTTATTTATAAACATTCACACTCAATGCTAGAAGGAGTGGTTCCTCTCGCCTGTCTTGCCTCCTTCTTTATCAAGTAACTTCAAATTTCTTATGAATAGTGAAACTCAAATACCTTGGACCCAGCTCTAGTCTGAGCTGTACAAAGGATTTGCTGGAGACTACTAAACCCATGAAGGAACAGACAGAACAGAGTGAGGATTTTCATGGTGATTAAACACAGAAAAAAACCACCCCAGAAAGAGAAAAGTCACATGGGGTAGATGAATGAGGCATACTACATCCATCTGAAGCTACTACGAGAAGAAAGCAAAAAATGAGAATAAAAATTTAAGAGCAGAAGAAAATTTACACTCCCTCGCAATAAAAATCTACCATGAAGCAGAATAAAACTAGAGATATGAAAAAATTAGCTAAAGCACAGAAAATTGAGGCTCAACACTGTTAGTCATTAGGGAAATACAAATGAAAGCCACATTTCAGATATCACCTCACACCTACCAAAATAGCTAAAATTTAAAAAGAGTGATAATACAGTGTTGACAAAGATGTGTTTTTAACAAGCAAAATATATGACCTAAACAAATACACAGAAATGCTGAATAAAATAGAAACAAAAAGATTTTAACATGAAGCCAAAGGCAAAGTGAAGGGACATTCACAGGTGCCAAAAATGGAAAAACAAGTAACTCACAGCCACAGAAGTACAAGTTCAGGGTCTTGCATAGGATAAAGGTATATTCTTCAGGCACAGGGAAACTATTCTAGGTAATAACTCAGAAATACAGCAAGGAGTAAAGAGTTAAAAAAAAAGTGGCAAACAGTAACAAGACTGTGGTATTGGCGAAAGATGGACAAATACATCAATGCAACAGCAAAGACAACCAAGAAATATACTCACATAAATACAGTCAACTGACCTTTGACAAAGAAGCAAAGGCAACACAATGGAGTGAAAACAGTTTTTTCAACAAATGGTATAATATCCAGAACTGGATATCCACAAGCCAAGAGGATGAATCTAGGTGCAAACCTTAGACTCTCTTCACAAAATTACCTCAAATCAATCACAAATCTAAATGTAAAATGCAGAACAATAAAGTTCCTAGTAGAATACATAGAAGGAAACCTAGATGATGTTCGTTTAGTAGGGTGATGGTTTTTAGATACCCCAAAGGCAAGATCCATGAAAGAAATAATTGATAGGTCAGCCTTTAATACAATTAAACACTTCTGCTCTGCAAAAGGCAGTGTGTCAAGAGGATGAGAAGATAACACAGACTTGGAAAAATATTTACAGAACACATAACTGAGAAAAGATTATTATCCAAAATACACCCAAAAAATCCTCTTTAGAGTCAAAATAAGACAATATAATAATTAAAATGGGCCAAAGACTTTAGCAGATAACTATACTTAAGAAGATAAAACAGATGGCAAATAAGTATATGAAAAGATGCTGCATGTTATATTCATCAGGGAAAGGTACATTATTAATAAAACAAGGTATGACTACACTACTGACAGAATGGTCAAAATCAGGAACACTAACACCACCAAATGCTGATGAGGATGGGGAGTCACAGGATCTCTCATTCATTGCTCGTGAATAAAAATCGTACAGCCTCTTTGGAAGACAGTTTGACAGTTTCTTACAAAAACAAACATACATGTAATATGTGATCCAGCAACTGCGCACTTTGACATTCACAGGAGTTGAAGACATATGTCCACACAGAAACCTGACTTTATATGAGCTTTATTCATAATTGCCAAAATTCGAAGTAATCAAGATGTCCTTCAGTAGGTGAATGGATAAACTATGGAGCATCCAAACAACAGGAAGTAATCCAGTGCTAAAAGGAAATGAGCTATCAAGCCATGAAAAAAAAAAGGAAACTTAAATATATATTACTAAGTAAAAGAAACCAATATGAAAATGCTACATGCTGTTATGATTCCAACTATATGATAAATAACTACAAAAAGAGAAGTGAAAGGCAAAGAAGAAAGTGAAAGGCATACACAATTGAATGTAGAGTTTCAGAGAATAACAAGGAGAGACAAGAACTCCCTCTTAAGTGAATAATGCAAAGAAATAGAAGAAAAACAACAGAATGGGGAAGACTAGAGATCACTTCAAGAAAACTGGAGATACCAAGGGAACATTTCATGCAAAGATGGGTACAATAAAGGACAGAAACAGCAAGGACCTAACAAAAGCAAAAGAGATTAAAAAAAGATGGCGAGAACACACAGAAGAATGACCTGGATAACCACGATGGTGTGGTCACTCACCTAGAGCCAGATATCCTGGAGTGTAAAGTCAAGTGGGCCTTAGGAAGTGCTACTATGAACTACACTAGTGGAGGTAGCAGAATTCCAGCTTAGCTGTTTCAAATTTTAAAAGATGCTGTTGTTAAAGTGTCACACAATATGACAGCAACTATGGAAAATTCAACAATGGCCACAGGACTGGAAAAGGTAGGTTTCATACCAATACCAAAGAAGGGCAATGCCAAAGAACGTTCAAACTACTGCACAATTGCGCTTATTTCACACGCTAGCATGTAATACTCAAAAATCCTCCAAGCTAGGTTTGAAAAGTATGTGAACTGAGAACTTCCAGATGTACAAGCTGGATTTAGAAAAGGCAGAGGAACCAGAGATCTAATTGCTAACATCCACTGGATCATAGAAAAAACAAAGGAATTCCAGAAAAACATCTACATCTGCTTCATTGACTACGCTAGAGCCTTTGACTATGTGGATCACAGCAAACTGTGGAAAATTCTTAAAGAGATGGGAATACCAGACCACCTTAGTCTCCTGAGAAACCTGTATGTGGGTCAAGAAGTAAGTTAGAACCAGACATGGAACAACTGACTGGTTCCAAACTGGGAAATGAGTATGTCAAGGCTGTATATTGTCACCTTGCTTATTTAACTTATACACAGACTTGTTGTTATTGTTCAGTCGCTCAGTCATGTCCAATCTTCGCAACCCCATTGACTGCAGAACACTAGGCTTTCTATTCCTCACCATCTCCAGAGCTTGCTCAATCTCATGTCCATTGAGTCAGTGATGCCACCCAATCATCTTGTCCTCTGTCATCCCCTTCTCTTCCTGCCTTCAATCTTTCTCAGGATCAGGGTCTTTTCTAATAAGTTGGCTCTTCCCATCAGGTGGCCAAAGTACTGGGGTTTCAGCTTCAGCATCAGTCCATCCAACAAACACCCAGGACTGATCTCCTGTAGGATGGACTGGTTAGATCTCCTTGCAGTCCAAGAGACTCTCAAGAGTCTTCTCCAACATCACAGTTCAAAAACATCAATACTTTGGTGTTTAGCCTTCTTTCCTCCCCCCTTTTATTGTTTTTGCCATACAATGCCATGATATCACCATGGGTTTACATATGCTCCCCCTCCAGGACCCCCCTCCCTCCTCCCTCCCTCCTCCCTCCCCCCGGGAAATCTCGATGCACCAGCCCCGAGCATCAATCCTGGGCTGGCGATTGATTAGACATATGATAATTAACATGTTTCAATGCCATTCTCCCATATCATCCCACCCTTACCCTCATCCACAGAGTGTGTTTAGCCTTCTTTATGATCCAACTCTCACATCCATACGTGACTACTGGAAAAACCATAGCTTTTATCAGGCAGCTGTGTGGCGCTGAAGCGGCAGCTGCGTGGCGCTGGAGCGGTAGCCTAATGAGAAGAGATACCCCATGTCCAAGGTCAGGAGTGGCGGCCATGAGGAGATACCCCAGGACCAAAGTCAGGAGCAGCAGCTGCGCTTTGCTGGACCGGCGATATGGACATAACCCACGTCCAAGGTCAGAGAAACCCCAGTAAGATGGTAGGCGCTGGAGCAGCTGTGAGATAACCCATGTCCAAGGGCAAAGGAGAAGACCCAGCAAGATGGCAGGAGGGGAGAATTCACCTTTAGAATCCAACTCCATTCCCGCCAGAGATGCTCAGAAAGTTCAAACAAACCTTGTGTGCACCAGGGCACAGGGACCCTACAGAGACTAAGACAAAACTGAGTTTAAGAGTCTCCTGTGCAGATATGCGTTGTCGATGGTCTGCCACAAGGACAGGGGGCTCTGGGTGCAGCAGACTTGGGTATAACATAAGCCCTCTTGGAGGAGGTTGCCATTAACCCGACCAGAGAGCTGCCAGAACTTACCCAGGACTGGGAAATAGACTCTTTGAGGGTACAACAGAACCTCGGGCACCAGGACCCAGAAGAAAAGAACAGTGACCCCACAGGAGACTGTCCAGACTTGCCTGTGGGTATCTGGGAGTCTCCAGCGGAGGCGTGGGTTGGTGGTGGCCTGCTGCAGGGGGCACTGAGTGTAGCAGTACATGCCTGGGATCGTTTAAGGGAGGTCACCATTATCTTCATTACCTCCACCATAGTTTGGCCCCAGGTAAATAGCAGAGAGAGAACACCTCTCCATCCATCAACAGAAAATTGGATTAAAGATTTACTGAGCATGGCTCTGCCCATCAGAACAAGACCCAGTTTCCCCCTCAGTCAGTCTCTCCCATCAGGAAGCTTCCACAGCCTCTTATCCTTCTCCATCAGAGGGCAGACAGACTGAAAACCATAGTCACAGAAAACTCAATAATCTAATCACATGGACCACAGCCTTGCCTATCTCAATGAAACTATGAGCCATGCCATGTAGCGCCAACCAAAACAGATGGGTCATGGTGGAGAGTTCTGACAAAATGTGGTCCATGGAGAAGGGAATGGCAAACCACTTCACTATTCTTGCCTTGAGAACCCCATGAGCAGCATGAAAAGGCAGAAATATAGGACACTGAAAGATGAACTCCCCAGGTCAGTAGGTGCCCAATATGCTACTGGAGATCAGTAGAGAAATAAGTCCAGAAAGAATGAAGAGACCGAGCCAAAGCAAAAACACTACCCAGATGTGGATGTGACTGGTGATAGAAGCAAGGTCCGATGCTGTAAAGAGCAATATTGCATAGGAACCTGGAATGTTAGGTCCATGAATCAAGGCAAATTGTAAGTGGTCAAACAAGAGACGGCAAGAGTGAACGTCGACATTTTAGGAATCAGGAAACTAAATGGACTGGAATGGGTGAATTTAACTCAGATGACCACTATATCTACTACTGTGGGCAAGAATTCCTTAGAAGAAATGGAGTAGCCATCATAGTCAAGAAGGGAGTCTGAAATGCAGTTTTGGATGCAATATCAAAAGCAACAGAATGATCTCTATTTGTTTCCAAGCAAACCATTCAATATTATATAATCCAAGTCTATGCTGCAACCAGTAATGCAGAGAAGCTGAAGCTGAATGGTTCTATGAAGATCTACAAGACTTTCTATAACTAACACCCAAAAAAGATGTCCTTTCCATTATAGGGAACTGGAATGCAAAAGTGGGAAGTCAAGAAACACCTGGAGTAACAGGCAAATTTGGCCTTGGAGTACAGAATGAAGCAGGGCAAAGGCTAATTAGAGTTTTGCCAAGAGAACGCATAGGTCATAGCAAACACCCTCTTCCAACAATACAAGAGAACACTCTACACCTGGACATCACCAGATGGTCAATACCGAAATCCGATTCATCATATTCTTTCCAGCCAAAGATGGAGAAGCTCTATACAGTCAGCAAAAACAAGACTGGGAGTTGACTGTGGCTCAGTTCATGAACTCCTTTATTGCCAAATTCAGACTTAAATTTAAGAAAGTAGGGAAAACCACTAGACCATTCAGGTTTGACATAAATCAACTCCCTAATGATTATACAGTGGAAGTAAGAAATAGATTTAAAGGACTAGATCTGATAGAGTACCTGATGAATTATGGACGGAGGTTTGTGACATTGTACAGGAGACAGGGATCAAGACCATCCCCATGGAAAAGAAATGCAAAAAAGCAAAATGACTGTCTGAGGAGGCCTTACAAATAGCTGTGAAAAGAAGAGAAGCAAAAAGCAAAGGAGAAAAGGAAAGATATACCCATTTGAATGCAGACTTCCAAAGAATAGCAAGGAGAGATAAGAAAGCCTTCCTCAGTGATCAATGCAAAGAAATAGAAGAAAACAAAAGAATGGGAAAGACTAGCGATCTCTTCAAGAAAATTAGAGATACCAAGGAAACATTTCATGCAAAGATGGGCTGAATAAAGGACAGAAATTGTATGGACCTAACAGAAGCAGAAGATATTAAGAAGAGGTGGCAAGAATACACAGGAGAACTGTACAAAAAAGATTTTCATAACCCAGCTAATCACGATGGTATAATCACTCACCTAGAGCCAGACATCCTGGAATGCGAAGTCAAGTGGGCCTTAGGAAGCATCTCTACGAACAAAGCTAGTGGAGTAATGGAATTCCAGTTGAGCTATTTCAAATCCTAAAAGATAATGCTGTGAAAGTACTGCACTCAATATGCCAACAAATTTGGAAAACTCAGCAGTGGGCACAGGACTGGAAAAGGTCAGCTTTCATTCCAATTCCCAAGAAAGGCAATGCCAAAAAATGCTCAAATTACCGCACAATAGCACTCATCTCACACACTAGCAAAAAAATGCTCTAAATTCTCCAAGCCAGGCTTCAACAGTACATGAACTGTGAATTTTCGGATGTTCAAGCTGGTTTTAGGAAAGGCAGAGGAACCAGAGATCAAATTGCCAACATCTGTTGGATCATGGAAAGAGCAAGAGTTCCAGAAAAACATCTATTTTTTCTTTATTGACTATGTCAAAGCCTTTGACTATGTGAATCACAATAAACTGTGGAAAATTCTGAAAGAGAAGGGAATACCAGACCACCTGACCTACCTCTGGAGAAACCTGTATGCAGGTCAGGAAGCAACAGTTACAACTGGACATGGAACAACAGACTGGTTCCAAATAGGAAAACAAGTATGTCAAGGCTGTATATTGTCACCTTGCTTATTTAACTTATATTCAGAGTACATCATGAGAAATGCTCAGTTGCATGAAGCACAAGCTGGAATCAAGATTGCTGGGAAAAATATCAATAATCTCAGGTATGCAAATGAAGGTGAAAGAGGAGAGTGAAAATGTTGGCTTAAAGCTCAACATTCAGAAAACAAAGATCATGGCATCCAGTCCCATCACTTCAAGGCAAATAGAACAAGAAATGGTGGAAACAGTGGCAGACTTTATTTTTTTGGTCCCAAAACCTCTGCAGATCATGACTGCAGCCATGAAATTAAAAAATGCTTACTTCTTGGAAGAAAAATTATGACCAAACTAGACAGCATATTAAAAAGCAGAGACAATACTTTGCCAACAAAGGTCTGTCTAGTTAAGGCTATGGTTTTTCCAGTAGTCATATATGGATGTGAGAGTTGGATTCTAAAGAAAGCTGAGCGCCAAAGAATTGATGTTTTTGAAGAAGACTCTTGAGAGTCCCTTGGACTGCAATAAGATCCAACCAGTCCATCCTAAAGGAAATCAGTCCTGAATATTCATTGGAAGGACTGATGTTGAAGCTGAAACTCCAATACTTTGGCCACCTGATGCGAAGAGCTGACTTGTTTGAAAAGATCCTGCTGCTGGGAAAGATTGAAGGCGGGAGAAGGGGATGACAGAGGATGCGATGGTTGGATGGCATCACCGACTCAATGGGCATGAGTTTGAGTAAATTCCAGGAGTTGGTGATGGACAGGGAGTCCTGGCGTGCTATAGTCCATGGAGTGGCAAAGAGCAGACACAACTGAGCAACTGACCTGAACTGATGGAACTGGATGCCATGGTCTTAGTTTTTGAATGTTTAGTTTTAAGCCAGCTTTTTCACCCTCCTCTTTCAGCTTCATCAAGAGTCTCCTAGTTCCTCTTCACTTTCTGCCATAAGGGTGGTGTCATCTACATATCTGAGGTTATTGATATTTCTCCCAGCAATCTTGATTCCAGCTTGTGCTTCATCCAACCTGGCATTTCATATGATGTATTCCTGAATATAAGTTAAACAAGCAGGGTAACAATATACAGCCTTGATGTACTTTTTTTTTTTCTTTTTTCTTTTTTTTCTTGATGTACTTCTTTCCCAATTTAGAACCAGTCCATTGTTCCATCTCTGGTTCTAACTCTTGCTTCTTGACCTGCATACAGGTTTCTCAGGAGGCAGGTAAGGTGGTCTGGTATTCTCATCTCTTTCAGAATTTTCCACAGTTTATTGTGATCCACACAGTCAAAGGCTTCAGCATAGTCAATGAAGCAGATGTTTTTCTGGAATTTTCTTGCTTTTTCTATGATCCAACAGATGTTGGCAATTTGATCTCTGGTTCCTCTGCCTTTTCTAAATCCAGCTAGAACATCTAGAAGTTCACAGTCCATGTATTGTTGAAGCCTGGTTTGGAGAACTTTGAGCATTCCTTTGGTTTTTCTTCATATCATAATCCCAGAGTTTTTGTTAATCTAATCTCTGAAAAACTACTGTGTAGGATATATATGTATCCTACATATATATGTATACTTTTTTCTAGGCATTTTTGGTAGCAGGGAAAATCTAGCCCCTTCATCACAGCTAGAAACAGAACAGACAAATGCCTGCTTTTTTTTTATGTCTTGAGGCTTACAGAGTCTTAGTTCCCCAACCAGGGATTAAACTTGCACCCTCAGCCGTGAAAACACAGAGTAGTAACTACTGGACCACCAGAGGATTCCCAGAAATGTCTTATTAATATCAAAAACATATGGTGAATCATCTAGTTACTCTTTTTAAAAAATATTTATTTATTTGGCTGCTCTGGGTCTTCACTGCTGCACATGGGCTTTCTTTGGGTATGGGCAGCAGGGACTACTCTCCAGTTGCAGTGCACCATCTTCTCATTTTGGTGGTTCCTCTTGTTGTGGAGCAGGGGCTCTAGGGCATGCAGGCTTCAGTAGTTGTGGCAAGTGGGCTTTAGTTGCCTCGCAGCATGTAGGAACTTCCCGGACCAGGGATCGAACCCATGTCCCCTGCATTGGTAAGTAGATTCTTAACCATTGCACCACCAGGGAATCCCTATCCAGTTACTCTTTTATTATTGATTTCCAACATTAATCCAAGGTAATGAGAACACAATTTCATTCATATGGAATTTGTTTTGTCTTATTTTATGGCTCAGTATATAGTCAATTTCTGTAAATGTTCTTTGTGTTATTCATTTACATTTAATGCAATAATGATATATTTGGGTCTATATTACCATCTTACTATATACTTTCTGTTTGTTCTGCTTGACCTATTACCATATCAAAGTGAAAAAAGAAGTATCAATAGATTCTAAAAACCCTTAGAAGAGTAAGAAAATATTAAGAACAGTTTTAGCCAATGAAGTTCAACAATGTAAACAAAATGGAAAAATTCCTTGAAAGACACAAACTACCAGAGATCACTCAAGAAGACAAATAATCTGAATAATACCATCTGTTTCCTTTTAAAATTTTTATCAAAAACCTTACCACAGTGCAGCTGCTTTCAATAGTGAATTCCAACAAACATTTCAGGAAAAATTAATGATGATTTTACAGAACTTCCCTGGTGGTCCAGCCAGTGTTTACGAGTCCGCCTGCCAATGCAGAGGATGCGGGTTGTCTCTGGTCTGGGAAGACTCCACATGCCTTGGGGAACTAACTCTGTAAGCCACAACTACTGAACCCGAGTGCTGCAACTAAAGCGTCTTCACCTAGAGCCTGTGCTCTCCAACAAGAGAAGCTACTTCAATGAGAAGTGCCTGTGCACTGCAACAAGGAGTAACACCCACTTACCACAACTAGAGAAACCTTGCGCACCACAATGAAGACCCAGGGCAACCAAAAATAAACAAATAAATATATATATAAAAGAATAATAATGAGTCTACAAAACTGCAAGAGCGGAAAAGAGGAAGTAATACTCATCATTCATTTTATGAAGCCAGCATTACCCAAATACAAAATCCAAACAAAAATATAAGAAAAAATTACAGATAAATATTATTTCATGACCACATACTCAAAATTAATACCAAATTTTGAGTTTTAACAGAAAACAAAGATTTTATATTTTCCAGGAAAACAAATAAATGCATATCACCATATTAATAAATTAAAAAAGAAAGACCATGATAATTCAATAGATAGAGAAAACATTTGACAAAATTCAACACTGATCTACAAAAAACAAAAAAAAAACCCTCCTAGCAAACTAAGAAGAGAAAAATGACTTCCTTAACCTGATAAA
The DNA here is from genome assembly GCA_007570785.1 of Antilocapra americana. NCBI lineage: Eukaryota > Metazoa > Chordata > Mammalia > Artiodactyla > Antilocapridae > Antilocapra > Antilocapra americana. The sequence goes on from ML662453.1 coordinate 81,882, forward strand.
GGTCACCTATGAAAAACTTAGGGGCTTCCCAAGTGGCGCAGTGCTAAAGAATCTGCCTGCCAAAGCAGGAGGTGTGGGTTTGATCCCCTGGTTTCGGAAGGTCTCTTGGAGTAGGAAATGAAAACCTGCTCCAGTATTCTTGCCTAAAAAATTCCATGGACAGAGGAGCCTGGCAGGTTACAATCCATGGGGTCGCAAAGACCCACACAAGACTGAGCAACTAAGCACATACACACGTGAAAAACTTAGAGCTAGCATCACATTCAATGCTGAAAGATTAAATACCTTCCCTCTAAGATCAGGAACAAAACAAGGATATCCTCTACCATCACTTCCATTTCACACTGTATCATAGTGCAAGAAAATATTAAGGTAAGATAAACAAAAGTCATTCAGACTGAAAAAAGTAAATCCTAAGGAATCTCCCAAAATACTGCTAGGAGGAATAAATTTAACAAAATCACAGGAAACAGATCAATATACAAAAATCTATTTAATTTCTATAGAGTACCTAAAACAATACAAATACAATAGTATAAAAACATTAACTACTTCAGGCATAAATTTCAAAAAATATGTTTAAGACTTTCATGCTGAAAGCTATAATACTGCTGACAGAAATTAGAGACTTGTATAAAGGGAAACATATACGATGGCTGTGGAATAGAAAACTCAATAATGTAATGTGAATTCTCCTCAAACTGATCTTTTTGTAAAATTTTATTGAAATAGTTTAGCAAAGTGATCTTTAGAGTCAATGCAATCACCATCAACATTCTAGCAGGCCTTTTTTTTTTAATAGAAGTAGATAAGCTGATTCTGGTGGCTCAGACGGTAAAGAGTCTTCCTGTGATACAGGAGATCCAGATTTGACCTCTGAGTCAGGAGGATCCCTTGGAGAAGGAAATGGCTACCCACTCCAGTAGTCTTGCCTGGAAAATCCCATGGACAGAGGAGGCTGTCAGGCTACCATCCATGGGGTCACAAAGAGTTGGACATGACTGAGCGACTTTGACACACATACACAAAGCTGATTCTAAAATGAATATAGGAATGCAAAGAACTTAAAAGAGCCAAAACAGTTCTTTAAAAGAAACTGACTGATGGCCAAGAGGCACATGAAAAGTTGCTCAACAGCATCAATTATTAGAGAAATGCAAATCAAAACTACAATGAGGTATCACCTCACACCAGTCAGAACAGCCATCATAAAAAAACCTACAAACAATAAATGCTGGAGAAAGTGAAAGTGAAGTTGTGTGACCCCGTAGACTGTAGTCTACCAGGCTCCTCCGTCCTTGGGATTTTCCAGGCAAAAATAGTGGAGAGGGTTATCATTTCCATCTCCAGGGGATCTTCCCGAACCAGCGATAGAACCTGGGTCTTCTGCACTGCAGGCAGACGCTTTACCCTCTGAGCCACCAGGGAAGCCCCAAAATGCTGAAGAGGATGTGGATAAAAGGGTACCTTCTTGCACTGTTGGTGGGAATGTAAACTGATATAGCCACTACAGACAACAGTATAGAGATTCCTTTAAAAACTAAAAATAGAACTACCACATGACCCAGCAATCCCACTACTTGACACACATCCTGAGAAAACCATAACTGAAAAAGACATGTATCCCAATGTTCACAGCAAGTTTACAACAGCTAGGATATGGAAGCAACCTAGATGTCCATCAACAGATGAGTGGATAGGGAAGATGTGAGATGTGGTGTCTATATTTACACACACACACACACACACACACACACACACCAATGGAATACTACTCAGTCATAAAAAGAATGAATTTGAGTAAGTTCCAATGAGATAAATGAACCCAGAGCCTGTTTACATAGAGTAAAGTAAGTCAGAAAGAGAAAAACAAATATTGTATACTAATGCATATAGATGTAATATAGAAAAATGTTATCGATGAACCTATTTGCAGGGAAGGAATGGAGACACAGATGTAGGGAAGCAGCTTGTGGACACAGTGGGGGACGGGGAAAGTGGGACAAATGGAGAAAGTAGCACAGACATATATACATTACCATGTGTGAAACAGATAGCTGGTAAGAAGTTACTCTATAACACACAGAGTCCAGCCAGGCATTCTGTGATGATCTAGAGGGGTAAGATGTGAGGAGGGGAGGGAGGCTCAAGAGAGAGGTGATATATATGTAAATTATAGCTGATCTGCATTGTTGTACGGCGGAAACCATCACAACATCAGAAAGCAATTTTCCTCCCATTGAAAATAAATTTTTAAAAAATTTAAGTTAAAAAAATTTGAAAAAGAAAAAAATAATAAAATAGGAAAACATACATTACCTGATTTAAAACAAACTATAAAGCTACAGTAGGACTTCATTGGTATCTCAGTGGGTAAGAATATGCCTGCCAAAGCAGGGCACACAGGTTTGATTCCTGGTCCAGGAAGATTCCATATGCCTCGGAGAAACTAAGCTCATGAGCCACAACTACTGAAGCCCATGCTCTAGAGCCCAAAAGCCACAACTACTGAACCCACATGCTACAACTACTGAAGCCTGCATGTCTTAGAGCTGTATTCCAGAAGAGGAAGCCACCACAATAAGAAGCCCATGCACCACAACGAAGAGTAGCCCCTGCTGCCACAACTAGAGCAAGTCTGCACAAATCAATAAAGACTCAGTGCACTCAAAAATAAATAAATAAATAAAATCATTTTTTTTAAAGCTTCAGTAATAGTGTGATTCTGGAATAAGAATAGACATATGGGGGAAAAAAAAGGAAAGTGCCAATGTAATACAATCATTATTATTCTTCCTCATCCTTCTCCCTCCATATTGATAAGCAATTATTCCAGTAGAATTTGTTGAGAAAAAGAGAAGAGGAGGAAATGGAGGAAGGGGTGAAGGAAGAGGAAGGAGATGAAAAAAAATTCAACTCTCACTTCATGTCATGAGCAAAAATTAACTCAAAATGATCAAACAGCAATTTTAAGACACAAAAACTACAAAATGCCTAAGGAAAAAGCATAGCAGAAAATCTCTGTGACTTTGGGTTAGACAAAGATTTCTACAATACACATCAAAAGCACAATCCATTACAGGAAGAAGAAAAACCTGATAAATTGGACTTCACCAAAATTAAAAACTTCTGTTCTTTTAAAGACTAAGAAAATGAAAAATAAGATACAGGCTGTGAGAAAATATTTGGAAAACATCTGATACAGGACTTGTATCCAGAATATAGAAAGACCTTTCAAAATTCAGTAGAAAGAAAATAAACAACCAAATTATTAAAAATGGACAAAAGATATGATCAAATCCTTCATAATAGAAGATATATGAAAGGTTTCATGTCATTGTATGGCAAAACCAACACAATAAAGAAAATTAAAAAAAAAAAAAGATATATGAAAGTGAAAGTGAAGTCGCTCAGTCATGTACGACTCTTTGTGACCCCATGGACTGTAGCCTGCCAGGCTCCTCTGTCTGTGTGATTTTCTGGGCAAGAATACTGGAGTGGATAGCCAACTACTCCCTTCTCCAGGGGATCTTCCCCACCCAGGGATCAAACACCCGTCTCCTGCATTGCAGGCGGATTCTTTACTATCTGAGCCACCAGGGAAGCCTCTACACCTACCATATGACCCAGTAATTCCACTCCTAGGTATTTACTCAAGAGAAATAAAAACTATGTTAAAAACTTATACATGAATGTTTCATAGCCATCAAAAAATGGTGACAAACCAAATATTCTACAGCTGGTGAACAAATAAACAAACTGAGGTATATCTATACAACGAATATCTACAATGAAATAAAAAGGAATCAACAAAGAAAAGCATGGACAAATCTTGAACAAGTCATGCTAAGTGCCTGAAAAGGAGACTCAAAAAGCTTCATACGTATGATGAAGTATGATATTCAAAGTATGATATCATTCTTACAACTTCTTGGAAAGCAAAACTATAAGCAAAGAAAAGAGATTACTGGTTTCCTAGGCCTGAGGATGGGAGGAATAAATCATTTAATAGAGAACCTTTGGGAGTGATGGAAATGTTCTAAATCTTGATTAATACTACTGCATGAATTTGTCAAAACTTATAAAACTATACCCTAAAAAGGGTGGATTTTATTATTTACAAAGTATACTTTTAAAAAATGCAGTAGAGAGTAAACAAGAAGTCAGGCTGGGAGGAAATATTTACAAAATACCTATCTGATGAAGGTCTTGTATTCAGAAAATACAAAGAGCACCTACAAGTCAATAAGCAGAAGATAAACAACCTGATTAAAAAAAAACAGGTAAAAGATGTAAACAAAAGATGTTTATCTTCTTACTACAGAATATAAACAGGTGGCAAACCAGCATATATTTGCTTAATACATGATTAATATATTTATCATTCAGGAAATGCAAACCCAAGAATGCCACTTCTAGATATTAACCAAAGAAAATGAAAACATATTAATAGGTCCACACAAAGACTTGTACTTGAGTAGTTTTAGCAGCTTTGTTTATATTTATAAACTAGAAATAAGCCAAATATCTATTAACTCATTAATGGATAAATAAATTAAGATTACCTACCTCCATACAATGGACTACTACTCAGTAATAAAAATGAATAAACTACTTGATACACACAAGAACTTGGATCAATCTCAAAAGCCATAGAGGAAAACATAGGCAAAACACTCTCCGACATAAACCAAAGCAGGATCCTCTATGACCCACCTCCCAGAATACCGGAAATAAAAGTATGAATAAACAAATAGGACCTAATTAAAATTAAAAGCTTCTGCACTGCAAAGGAAACTATAAGCAAGGTGAAAAGACAGTCTTCAGAATGGGAGAAAATAATAGCCAATGAAGCAATGGACAAACAATTAATCTCAAAAATATACAAACAACTCCTGCAGCTCCATTCTAGAAAAATAAACAACCCAATTAAAAAGTGGGCCAAAGAACTTAACAGACATTTCTCCAAAGAAGATATAAAAATGGCTAACAAACACATGAAAAGATGCTCAACATCACTCATTATCAGAGAAATGCAAATCAAAACCACAATGAGGTACCACTTTATACCAGTCAGAATGGCTGCCATCCAAAAGTCTACAAGCAATAAATGCTGGAGAGGATGTGGAGAAAAGGGAACCCTCTTACACTGTTGGTGGGAATGCAAACTAGTACAGCCACTATGGAAAACAGTGTGGAGGTTCCTTAAAAAGCTGCAAATAGACCTGCCATATGACCCAGCAATCCCACTGCTGGGCATATACACC
>ML662453.1:87248-182696 GCA_007570785.1 Antilocapra americana
AAATGGCTAACAAACACATGAAAAGATGCTCAACATCACTCATTATCAGAGAAATGCAAATCAAAACCACAATGAGGTACCACTTTATACCAGTCAGAATGGCTGCCATCCAAAAGTCTACAAGCAATAAATGCTGGAGAGGATGTGGAGAAAAGGGAACCCTCTTACACTGTTGGTGGGAATGCAAACTAGTACAGCCACTATGGAAAACAGTGTGGAGATTCCTTAAAAAGCTGCAAACAGACCTGCCATATGACCCAGCAATCCCACTGCTGGGCATATACACCGAGGAAACCAGAATTGAAAGAGCCACGTGTACCCCAATGTTCATCGCTGCATTGTTTACAATAGCCAAGACATGGAAGCAACCTAGATGTCCATCAACTGACGAATGGATAAGAAAGCTGTGGTACATATACACAATGGAATATTTCTCAGCCATTAAAAAGAATTCATTTGAATCAGTTCTACTCAGGTGGATGGAACTGGAGCCTATTATACAGAGTGAAGTAAGCCAGAAGGAAAAACAACAATACAGTATACTAACGCATATATATGGAATTTAGAAAGGTGGTAACAAGAATCCTGCATGAGAGACAGCAAAAGGAATGCAGATGTATAGAATAGACTCGTGGATTCTGTGGAAGAGGGCAAGGGTGGGATGATATGGGAGAATGGCATTGAAACATGTTAATTATGTGAAATCAATCGCCAGCCTAGGTTTGATGCTCGGGGCTGGTGCACTGGAAAGACCCAGGGAGAGGGAGTCGGGAGGGAGGAGGGAGGGGGGGGTCTGGAAGGGGAACACATGTATACCCATGGCGGATTCATGTCAATGTATGGCAAAACCAACACAATAAAGTAAAGAAAATTGAAAAAAAAATAAAAACAAAAGCCATATGTAAAAGAAACAAGACAGAAGAATCATAAAAGACTATATACTCTATGATTAAATTTAAACAAAATTCTTACTGATTTGACAAAAGGCATTACTGAGTCTGTCTCCAGTGGTAAAGAGGACCTTACCCATCCTTGGGATGCAGTGACAAAACACTTAAATCATCAATTCAGACAAGTATGATCAAGAACCTACAGAACACAAGACTTTGGGTAATCAACTAGCTGCCACCACCGAAGACTGCTATAAAAATGAGTTGGATAGTGGGCTAGTTCCTTCTATGTACACTGGTGAACTTGGTAAAAGAAAATGCTAAGCTCAGAACATTAAATTCACAGCCTAAGGTCTATGTGAGGGACTAGAAATAGTCCATGATGCCTTAACAGAAAGCCTCATGTCATGTGGGCACAGGCCTGAGATTTCTGAAAAGCATATCCTGCAGGTGACTGAATAACACAATGCAAATTCAATTCACCTCCTGTGGGACATTTTATGTTAAAGTTAGCACCTTAATTGAGAAAGAAGGAGTGGGGCCCTGTAAACTGGAATGGGGACACAGGGGCAGATTCTGATGAAGCTGACTACCTTGAACCTCTAAATTCCTCCAGGCTTCCATGGCAAGTGAAAGCAGTCCTCCATACTCTGTCTGAGGAAATCAGACTCCTTTGCATGAAGAACGTGCAGCGACTTCCCCTGAGACATTTGCCTTAAAAAGGACTGCTGATGTTCCTGAGGACCTAATCCCCAAGCTGCTCATTATCTAGACACATAACCAGACTCAAATCCCATAAAGTCCTTGACACAAAATGTGGCCTGTGTTGATATGCAAAACATACCAAAAGGACTGCACAGTTTGACCAATCTATGTTAACAGAAAACAGAAATACAGATCCCATAATCCCCTTCTCTGGATGGGTTTGAGTCAGAGCTGGGCAAAAAGGAAATATGTGCCACAATGGAGGATAGAAATGAAGCACAGCTGTTACGCTTGAAATTTAGGGTAGTCGAAGGGAATGAGACAGATGCAGGGGTGCTGGCAGCCTCAGTTTGTCCTCACTCTTCTTTTCCTTACTCCTTATTCTCTTCCCCACTCTGCATCCAACTCTTCTCAACTGCCAAAAGAAACCCCAGGCCCACCAGAAACTTCACTGAGAATTTAAGAGATGATATAGCTATGTCCACTGATTTCTATACCAGTCCATCTGCACAGTGTCATGCCAGAGGCTGGATATTAGAAGTTTTCATAACTGCATGGCAGATCTGTGAGTGAATAGCTTTAAACAATATACTTTCATTCTTTCATTTTCCTGTGTTCTTTAATAAGAATTTATAAGTTTTATGTAGATAAACAATTTTTAAATAGTTTTAAACATTTCAAGCAACCTTCCCTCATTTGGACCACTCTAAGTTCCCCCAAGGAAAACAAATAAAAAGAGCATGTTTAGCCTAAAAGAATTCTTTTTTTTTTTTTAAAAAAAAAAAAAGACTTACATCATTAGACTGAAAGAGTCGAGTCATTGCAAAGAAGGCTTCTGTGGCTTCCGTAGTTCCAAAGTGTTCACCCTAAGTGATTTAAAGTAAATTTAAATTAAAACAATTTCTTTAAACAAAAAGAGGATTTTTCCAATTATTTCTGCAAAGATCTTTTAGAACTCAGGAAAAAAATCTCTTTATAAACACTGTGCCTCTTTGCTATTTTTCTGACTTTTAATTTATAAACCCCCACATGGCCATTTATCCATTCCTTATTTAAAATAATTCGTTATCACACACTATGCTATACAAGTTCTAGAACAGTGGTCTCTAGCCTTTTGGCAGGAACTATTTTAAATTCCCTGAAGAACTGAGATTTACAAGGGATAGAAAAGGAAGTTGAGTTCTTAATCAGAACAAGATGTTATTGTTACACAGCCTAAGAGCAGATATCATCCCTCCTACATTTCTACAATCCAATGCCCAGTGCAAAGCCTGACCTATCATAGAAGCATAATAAATATTAAACTGTAAAGAACTACAGGAATCATAGAAAACGTGGTAAGAAGGGACCAACCAAAAGGGTAGGAATCAGATTATACAAAAAGGCTTATAGGGCTACTAATACAAAAGGCTTATAGGACTGCCAATACATCTCAAGATACTGGCTCAAGCCCCTGAAAACATCCTTTGGATCAGAACTCTAACGTGCTTAGTAGATTATCTGAGGATCTTCCCAAAATACAGATTTTGATTCACTGGCTCTGGTGTGAAACCTAGAATTTTTCATTTCAAATTAGCTCCAAGTGATGTGAATCCTACTGATCAGGGAACCACATATTTTTGAGTAGTAAGGTGTTAGATAACATATCTTATTAATAGTCAAAACACTGCAGACCATTTCAATTATTACCATTATCATTTCAATACTTAATTTCTTCATTAAAAGCAATCCTATATAATATGCTAGGCTCCATCATTTTTCAGGGCTTCAGCTTTCACAAAAAATACAACTAGTCTTCAATCTATTTGTCACAGGTGTAAGAATAAACAAATTCTGATGAAAAACCCTAAAAATTTAGGATGAAAGACATCTTAAGTCCCCACTTTCTGACTTAAAACTCCAAAATACATGGATGTGTCAACTCTGGTAGAAATTTAAAAGTAATTCTCCATAAAGAACTACCATGCACTAGGCAAAAGATAAGGTTATGGTTCCCAAATCTGTTCACCTAGTTGTCAGTGTTTATCAGACTATATGGGTAACTTCCTCATCAAGATAGTTGTTTCAACATGGGCTGCCCATCAAAGCAGTGTTGGTCAATATAAAAACATATGCTACTCTAGACCAACTTTACTCAAAGCTATGCTTGCTTACTGGAGTTAGCCACCTTGCACACAATGTGTGCCATAAAAAGTTAAATCAAACTGACTTTGCCTTAAATGTTTCTAATAATACCACAAGAGGATATATGTTTGTGAATAGATACAGTTTATTTAAAAGCATGGACTTGTTGTTCAGCCTTCATTTGCAAACTACAAAACTTTATCTTTGTGGATAAGTCATCGGTCATGAAACGGAGTCAAGCAAAAATATTCTCATGGAATTCAAGTTGGAAACCACTGTTCTTTGTACCATATGTAAACCACCTGAGGTATATACAGGTTTGTGTATGTGTGCGCATATATGTGTGTGTGTATATGAATCTAACAAAAAAAATCACATTTTCTAAGGTCCTAGACATTTGAGATTTTTTAGTCTGAAGCAATAAAAAAGAAAAACAAACAAACAAAAACAAACCACACACACACAAGAAAAAAAAAAGAAGAGCAAGAAGTAGGATCTATGTTTCAGGAGGGCAAATATTTTTGTTGGTTTTGTCTGCTATATCCCCTATGCATAGGATACAACAGATATGTAATAAATATATATGCTGAATGACTGAATGAAAACTATTCCTGAATGCTTACTGTGTGTCCAGGACTACTTTTGGTGTTTCACATTTACTGTATCACTTAATCATTACCATTGTCTAAAACAGGTATTATCATAATCCCCATTTAGAGAAAAAGACATAAAGCACAAAACAGTTAAGCCCAGAACCATACTAAGAAAATCATAAATAAACAAACACAGAAATACCACGCAGATATTGTAGGTTCAGTTCCAGACCATGGCAATAAAGTAAATATTACAATAAAGCACATCACAGGAATTTTTTGGTTTTCCAGTGCATATAAATGTTTACACTACACTCTAGTCTATTTTGTGCAATAGCATTATGTCTAAATAAAGACAAGGTACAAACCTTAACTTAAAAATACTTTATTTTTTAAAAATGCTAACCATCATCTAACAATACAGGGTTGCCACAAACATTCAATTTGTAAAAAAAAAAAAATGCAATAAAGTACAATAAAACAATATTCCTGCTTATATTCCTTAATTTGAATATTAAAATGAAAGCTTTAACATATTAATATAATATACCCTCACAAAAGGATAAAATATCTATCTAGAATTTGTCTAAGCTTTTAAAAAATATTTTTGGAGGGACATAAAGACCTCTGAACATACCTAAACAACATGTTTTAATATAAACTAATACTTGTTAAATTCAAATCAACGTTGAGATTCTACTGTGTACTTAGCTGATCTGGTACCTCACGAATAAGAAAGAAGTGTATGTCATACTCCTTGTCCACAAGAAATTTTACATATTACTACATTAAACAAACACTGCAAATTTTAAAATTAAGTGAATTATTAAAGAATTAATAATTACACTTTCTAAAAAGAACTTCACTGCACATTATGTATTTCTATTCTAAGACACAAATGTGAGGAAAATCACAGTAGTTTACCTGGTTCAGTAAGTACAGAATCTTTGTAAGAATATGCAAACATCTTCTTGGATTGATAGGCGTTTCATTGAATATACGAGCCTGTGGAAACAAAAAACACTGCTATACACATTTTCTATCACAGATTACAGAAAATCAACTTAAATAAAACGAAGACTATCATATATATGTTTTTAGGACTACTACATATTTTAATCATAGTATCCAAATAATGTAGCTTACAGTTTCCAATTTATTATGGTATATAATAAGTTATTAGATGTGACCCTGATTTTCCATTCTATACTCACTCCCTTAGGTCTCCCACTTCAACTTGTGGACTTTATCTAAGAATTTCAATATTTACCTACATCATCTGAATACAGTGAGCTTAGTATCTATAACTTCCTTCAAAAACCTTGCACTAAACACCTCCTACCTTATTTTACTTAAAATTCTCAACATGTGACAGAGTCTACAAATGTTTGCATTTCTATAAACTCTATAAACGCTTTCCTATGACAAGTAACCCCTCTTTATTTTTTTCCCTCCAGTATATATTCTCTGAACTCAGTTACACTCCTTAATTCTTATTTTGGATCACAGAATTCCAGGTGCTCTGTCCCCATTCTAAAATGGAACAGAAAAGAAAAAACACACTATACTTCCAAGCCATACCTCTTGTAAGACAGCACTCTTCTCCAGATGCCGAAACGGATTGGAGCCACTACCTATATTATGGGGGAAAAATGTCTTTAATAGCTGGCGTACACAGATGTATTTACTTTCTATAGAAGGGTTTTAAATGCTTGAGAAATCTCACCTAAGCGAGGTGTCCACTTGGATATTACAGTGATAATCATTGCTAATATGCATACAAATTGATTAAAATCTTTTTGACTCTGATACTAGCTCTGTCTGCTATCCTGTAAGATCCTGTGCTTTTGAAACTCTGCCTGAAATGAGTGTCTTCTTGGCCTGCCTTCTTTTTATACGAATGTTACAAATACCTGCCATGTCCACACAACTTAGATTGTGGTAAGGCCCTCTGGATGTCCCTAAAGGAAAGCGCTATTTTATGTATTTGTAACATTTTGCTGGGAGGCAGAAGAGTTTATCAGAGAATCAGACACGCTTCAAGCTTTGAAGGGGCCATAGAGGTTTACTAACCCAACCCTCGACCATGCTTCGTGAGAGCAGCTATCAATCACTGAGACTTTTTCTTTTTGTTGAGGGGACTTGGCTATCTGCCTCATTGACTCTGGACCAAAGATGGGTATCAGGATGCAACTCACTTTTGGATGCTTGCGTATTAAATGAGCTAGGTACCACGGAACAGCCTTGCCCCCAGGGAAGCGGACAGCGCAGAGGTCCCCAGGGAGACTGTAAGGTACAAGCACCACAAAGTTCATACACACGCACGCAGCCCGGTCGACCCCAGACCCCTCCGGGCCGCACACTACCGTGCCCCGCCCCCGCCCCAGCCCACCCCGCCCCGCCCCCGCCTCTCGCGAGCGCGCGCTCCCTCCCGCCGCCACCTGCCGCGGGCCCGCCTCTTTGGTGGGCAAGCCCACCCCACGAACGGGCGGAGGAGAAGGCGGCGCCGGGGGGCGGCGGCGCCAGAGGCGGGGGGCTGGGGGCGGGGCCGCCGAGCGGCCCGAGGCGGCGCGCGGGCGCCGGGCGCGCCGGCCTGAAGGGAGGCTCCGGGGCCCGGGGGAGGGGCCAGGGGCAGGCCCCGGCTGAAGCGAGCGGGGTCGGAGGAGGGGCCGGGTTCCAACTCCAGCCCCCGGGCGCCCCGGCGCCCACGCCCCCAGGTCCGCAGTCCGCGAGGGCAGGTGGCGGCGGGGCGGGGGCAGGGGAAGGGGCCTTCGCGGCTGAGCCCCGGGCGTACCAGACTCCTCGTCCTTCTTGTCGAATTTTTTAATCATCTTGGACGACTTCCCAGAGCCCAGACCCACCGCAACCGTCCCAGGCGCCGCAGCCGGCAAGCGGAAGAGGCTGCAGGAAGGCCGGCCCGGAGCTCCGGCGCCGGTTGGGCCGCGGCCCCGTCACTCGGAAAGAAGGCCCGCCCTCCCGGCCCGGCCCCGGCCGCTCTCACCGCCCCCCCGGGGCGTGGCCACGCCCTCTCCTCCTCCCCAAGCCGGCCGGAGGCGGGGCCAGCGGTGGGTCCCTCCGGAGCCGCATCTCCGCCCCTACAGCGACCGGCCGCAGCTTGGGGCTCGCCCCGGCCCGCCCTGCAGGCCCCTCGGCAGCCCACGCCCGGAGCGGGCAGAATGAAATTTTATTTGGTTGGCACGCCCTAAATGGCGACTTCTGCAGGCCCCTCAGTCTTTGGAGAAGAAGCGGGGGCCCTGTAGGGTTTGTTTTCACTTAATGACAGTGGCGCTTTTTATAAACCACTGCTGGGCCCTTCCATTGCGGAACTCGCTCTCTCCTGGTGCGGTTCTCGTGGGCTTCTTCTCCAGGAGTGATGAAAGGGTCAGTGGTTCCCAAATCATCTGGGAAGTTGGCGAGTCGCTCCCTGACTTCTTGGAGACTGCAACAAAGCACAGGGCACCTTCGTGAAAATGGACTTCCCGAGGGAGGACACACAATGTAAGAAATGAAAACAGACCCATTTGGAGGGGTGAGAAAGCTGGTCTTTACTCAGAGCAAGAAGGGTAGGTTTGGGACGACTGACTACCATTCCCAACTTTGTTTATAGTTCCTCCCTTCATCAAGACACATTTTAAAACACTGCCAGTTCAGGATCTCCCCTATCCCATCCCTTTCAAATGATTCCATCTGTGACCATTTTGACACTTGTGTGTTTGTGTGTGTGTGTGTGTGTGTGTTAGTTGCTCTGCTGCTGCTGCTAAGTCGTTTCAGTCATGTCCAACTCTTTGTGGCCCCATGAACAATAGCCCACCAGGCTCCTCTGTCCACAGAATTGTCCAGGCAAGAGTACTGGAGTGGGTTGCCATTCCCTTCTCCAGGGGGTTGACACTTACATAACTCTTACTAAGTTAAGGTACTTTCACTTGTGCATTCCTATTCCTCTTGGCCCTTTCCTAAAATGTATGTTGATTTTCAGTTCTCCTGTCTGAGAGTGTAACTAAGAAGCTGTTTCTACCTTTGGCTTCAGTATCATTTTTTCCAGATTCTCTTTCAATTTCAGCCCTTCTTGGATGCCTCTGTTGTGGGCTTGTCTTGTTCCCATCCCTCCTCACTATTCTGAAGCATTATGCCATGTAAATATCCCTTGAATCTGTTTTCTTATTCCTACTGCTATTGCCTTAATTCAGGTCCTATCTGTTTGTTGGACAGCCTCCTAACCAGCCTTCATGGCCCCCATAAAAACAGTTTTCTATGTAACCTTTTATTTGGATGCCTGGTAAACGTGGAACATTATGGATGGAAGGAGAGCTTGCTAGGTTCTCTTTTGCTTGAAGTAGAGACACTGCTTCAACTTCGCAATAGATTGTTTAGGAAAAGCACAATAATGACCCTTCAGATACATAGGTAAATATCCACTTATTTTTCTTGAAGCAAACTGTAATGTTACCATAATTCTAAGAAATTCTGCAGACTGAGATTTTAAGTGTTCTGTTTAGAAGCATAAGTTGGGTTATTGGGTTACCTTAACAGAATCATGGCTTTGAAAAATCAGAGAAATTCTAATGCAGATTAGATTCTAGACCCTGGAGAAATTCTTTCTTCTAATATGGATTTAAGCTAAACTGCTGATATCCTGCATATGGTATCAATTGAGATTTAACTCTGACTTTACTAAATATACTATTACGCTTGCCTTTTCTGGCTTATAAAGCTCAAACCTTGCTTTCCATGTACAGTTTCCCTTGAAGGAAATAGATGTTCCTACTTATTTATTCTGGGCCTGAAAATAAAAAGGCTTAAGGGAAAGGAGCAACCTCTTACCCTCTCGTAAGCCAGGAGTATTGGGAGCCTAGTCAGAGATGGTACATGTAAACCGAGACTCCCAAGAATGGACAATATGCTGGAGGCCTGCTGGTAAGTGTGAAGGAACTTGGAGGATGGAGGGGAGGGTTGAGGCTGAGCCTAAGAGTGGCCCTTTTAATTTATTTATTTTTAAATATTTGTTTGGCTGCACTGGGTCTTAGTTGCAGCATGTGGGATCTAGTTCCCTGACCTGGGATTGAACCCGAGCCCCCTGAATTGGGAGTGTGAAATCTTAGCCACTGGACCACCAGAGAAGTCCCAGAGTGGCCCCTTTTAAAACAAAATAAATGACTCTCTGCCATCCTTGAACTTTTGTCCACATCTGTGAAGCGTTTTGGGTTTTAGTTTTGTTTGTTTGCTCTGTTTTGGCTGTTTGCTGCAGTGTGTTTTGCTGTTTGCCCTCATCGCTCATCCCCATAGGTTGTCCCTCCTGCCCACATCACTGTCTTGTAAAGCATTGCTTTGAAAGAGAAGACCTTACCATCATTCTTCATATCATTTTTACAGACTGAAGCAAAGGTGAGCTGAGGGTACATTTTCTTCTGTTGCCTCAAAGTGTAGACCTTTGAATACTTCCCTTCAGTCTTGAGATCCTTGTCAGTGGAAAACCTTAACAAAGAAAGTTGACTTAGTAGGTCCTAGTGTGGGGGTGGGATAGGGGTAGGGGATTACTGGAACCAGACAGTACATCCTCAGATTCTAGGGAAGAAGAAAGGACAGCACAACTAGAGGGTGTTCATTGGTGCAGAATGGCAGTATTGTTCGGTGAAAGGGATGCTTCTAGAACCTACCATTGCAAGCCTATGAAGGAACTCTAGAATCTCCTCTCTCCTCTCCAAACTAGATAGAGGCTGCTCCTATAAACAGTTTCAAATCAGATTGTTCCTATATCACAATCCTTAACATGCACTGAGGGAGATTTGTTGTTGTTTCCTCAAATCTTAGACCTTTGACTATATCTCTTGTGAAAAACCTTAGTTTGCAATAATCTGTTTCTCTGTCGCTAAGGTGGAAATGTGGCTGGGGGTCACATAGGAAAGCTGTCTTATTGTTATACAGTTTTCCACATTCCCTATAACCAAAAAGTATTAAGTCATATTGAAGAG
Source organism: Antilocapra americana (assembly GCA_007570785.1). NCBI lineage: Eukaryota > Metazoa > Chordata > Mammalia > Artiodactyla > Antilocapridae > Antilocapra > Antilocapra americana. Next base: position 97,530 of record ML662453.1, read on the forward strand.
AGATAGTGACATGAATAAGGAAAAGGAAAGAAAGAGCCAGGACTTCACCTAAACCATTGTTCTCGCTTGGATTTGGTGCCCTCCAACAGCATCAAAGGGAATACTGGTTTCAGTCCAGATCTCAACTTTTTTTTCTGAGGCATCAAGGGTAGGAAGAAGTTCTTGGTTGGCTTGTGCTGATGACTTTCCTGCAGCAACAGGAAGAAGAATAAGTGAGGGAGTAAGCCGAGTCCCCTGGACTTAAAGGCAGAGCTAGGTTCCTGGACTAAGCTCCAGTTCCCCTAAACTCAGGCAACAAGACCTGCCAAAGAGGAAAGTAGGGGTACAGAAACCCAAAGAAGAGAAAGCAATTCCCTAAGTGGGCTAACACATATTCATTTCACAGCCAGATGATTTGTCCAAATTTTGGTCAGATTCCAAAGTCATCAATTAAGCTTGTACACTACCCCTTTGTGTAAATGGAAGCATTTCCTGGGTTTTGAGGATTCACTTAGTGAATTGCTTAGGAAACCAAACATTTGGTAATAAATTGGGAAATATTGCTGATCCATGGCATGCTACCCACCTTTCTTAGAGATGGCTGTCTCATTTACATCCTATTCTCTGCTGTGAAAAGGCTACAAAATGGTATGTTTTGTGAGGCAATAATTTTGTCATTATTTAAGTCATAGAATCAAAGACTTTCAAAGGATCTTAAAGGCCATCAAGTCTAACCATTCATCTTATCCCCTCCATATCATTATCAAGTGGTCAATCTTCCTATCTCTAAAAACCTAACCTACTTAAATTAATAGCTGATTGCTAACACCCTGTAACTTCTACCTACAGTCCAAATTGCAGCCATGTAATAGAAAGACACTTGCTCATTGGAAGAGAAACTATGATAAACCTAGACAGATATTAAAAAGCAGAGACAATACTTTGCTGACAAAGATCCATGTAATCAAAACTATGGTTTTTCCAATAGTCATGTACAGATGTGAGAGTTGGACCGTAAAGAAGGCTGAGCACCAAAGAATTGATGCTTTGGAACTGTGGTGCTAGAGAAGACTCTTGAGAGTCTTCCCAAGAGGACAGCAAGGAGATCAAACCAGTCAGTCCTGAAGGAAATCAACCTTGAATATTCATTGGAAGGACTGATGCTGAAGCTGAGGGTTCAATACTTTGGCCACCTGATACGATGAGCTGACTCATTGGAAATGACCCTGATGCTGGGAAAGTTTAAGGGCAGGAAGAGAAGTGGGTGACAGAGGATGAGATGGTCGGATGGTATCATTAACTCAATGGACATGAGTTTGAGCAAACTCCAGGAGATGGTGAAGGATGGGAATGCCTGGCAGGCCGCAGTCCATGGGGTCACAAAGAGTCAGACATGACTGAGTGACTGAACAAGAGCAACAACTCCAAACAGAACAAATCTAGTGTCTCTTTCATAGAGTCCTTAAATAATTTAAAGAAATCCATCACATTTCACCTGAATTCTCTCTCTCTTCCAGACTCAACATTGCCAACATTGTGAACTTTTTTCATATGACATGGCTTTGGGTTGTGCCCTGTTCTCCTGATTTCTCTCATTTTAACTCATTGGAAAAAGTTACGAATTAGATTCTTCCTAATGTGTGGCAATCTGAAATGGGAACAATATTCTAGTTATAGCAGCTGCACGTCATGTCTCATTGAAGTCCCTATTCAAGTGTCATCACTGCTTCTGAGAACCTTCTCTAGCTACACTGTCTAAACCACACCCATCACTCTCCATTCCTTTATCCTACTTTTGGGGGGCACTTATTACATTAGACATTTTCTGTGCAATTGTTGACTTGCTTATTGTCTGTCTACTCCACTGGAATTAAACTTTGACTTAGTCACTGATAGATCCCTACCACAGAACATTGTCTGGCAAGTAGTTAAGTGCTCAATAAATCATATTGAATGAATAAAAGAATGACAGAATAAATGAATAACCAAACTAATTAGTTGACCTGTACTGAACCTTTTTGCTCAGAATTTTCAAACCTCTTTTTTAAAATGCTGCTGCTGAATTAACCATGTCTTTTTTTATATTTGTTATTACGTTTGTTGGTTATTTTGTTGTATTTTTTTTTGCTATATCCATTACATTTATTGTTTAATTCTCATAAAAATATCACAAATTCTTATAAAAATCCTGTGGTTGAACAATGTCCTTTTGATTCTCATGCTCTTGAAACTGTTTCATTTTGAGGAACAGGATTCATTGACATTACCTCCATTAATAGGGGTATTCATTTAAGTTACCTCCGTTTATGCCTAAGACCTGTCACAGCCAATAATCTGATCATGAAAGAGCAGAAACCTTAGCAGAGCTAGATTTTAGAGCAAACAACAAGAATAAAACCATTATTTGGAATCCAAAGCAGCACGAGCTAAGGACCCCAACTGCATGAGCTTGTCTATCTTGTCTCAGATCATTTAGCATCATGCCGTTAACATGTTTCCTACTTTCTTCCTGTTTGCTTCCTTCTTGCTCTAGCACTCATTCCTTACTTTTGCCCTGAATAGCATTTCTTTTTTTAACCTACAACTTTTGCTTCAATCTGCCCCTACCTACCTGCTACCTTCTTACTCATGGTTTGAAATTTTCTGTCCTTCCTCTCCATGCCCTTTCAGTTTTTATTCCCACATGCACATGTGTGCTAAGTCACTTCAGTCATATCTGATTCTGCAACCCTATGGACTGTAGCCCACCAGGCTCTTCTATACATGGGATTCTGCAGGCAAGAATACTGGAGTGGGTTACCATGCCCTCCCCCAATCTCAGTGCTCTTCTCCTCCTCACACACTCTCAATCTTTTCCTTTCCCGATTCAGATGCCTGGAAGCAAAAATCTGATTATCTCAAGGATTTTGGTTGTTGATAGGTTACAAAACTAAGCAGGACCCTGTGGGGCTCCTGGGCACAAAAATCTTTCTGTCGCCTAGGTCTCATTTGTAGGGACTCCAGCCTCCATGACCTTCCCTGATTAGCAAACAGTTGCTAAGCAAGGGAAGAGTAGTCAAGAAACCACCTGAAGCAAGATGAAAGGAACCAGAGAAGTTCCTCAAGACCACCTGAGACAAGATTAAAAGCGTTCAGGCCCTGCACACAGCCTAATTTTATCAGCAACCCCACTCATGAACCATTACTATAAAACTCCTCATCAAATCCTCCCAGGTTGAGACACATAGTTTCTCAGCATAGGAGCACACTGTGTCCCCCTTTGCCTGGCAAAGCAATGTCAACCACAAATTGTCACTTACCAATTGCATTGCCAATGACTGAACAACAAGGGCATTTGCCCTGTGCCACACCAGCTGTTGACTTTCAACACCCCCTGAGGGAATTCAGTTTGGAGTGAGGCACTCTGTGCTCCAGGGAGTCTGGTGGGACAGGTCTTTAGATAGTTGGGCGTTTTTCAATGAGTTCAGTCACTCAATCATGTCTGACTCTGTGTGATCCTATGGACTGCAGCAGGCCAGGCTTCCCTGTCCATCACCAATCTCATGTCCATCAAGTCAGTGATGCCATCCAACCATCTCATCCTCTGTCCTCCCCTTCCCCTCCTGCCTTCAATCTTTCCCAGCATCAGGACCTTTTCTAATGAGTCAGTTCTTTGCGTCAGGTGGCCAAAGTATTGGAGTTTCAATTTCAGCATCAGTCCGTTCAATGAATATTCAGGACTGATTTCCTTTAGGATGGACTGGTTGGATCTCCTTGCAGTCCAAGAGACTCTCAAGAGTCTTCTCCAACACCACAGTCCAACAGCATCCATTCTTTGGTGCACAGTCTTTTTTATGGTGCAACTCTCACATCCATACATGACTACTGGAAAAACCATAGCTTTGACTAGACGGACCTTTGTCAGCAGAGTAATGTCTCTGCTTTTTAATATGCTGTCTAGGTTTCTCATAGCTTTTCTTCCAAGGAGCAAGCATCCTTTAATTTCAAGGCTGTAATCACCATCTGCAGTGATTTTGGAGCTGAAATAAATTCTGTCACTGTTTCCATTGTTTCCCCATCCATTTGCCAAGAAGTGATGGGATTGGATGCCATGATCTTACTTTTTTGAATATTGAGTTTTAGCCATCTTTTCACTCTCTCTTTCATTTTAACCAAGAGGCTCTTTAGTTCCTCTTCACTTTATGCCATAAGGGTGGTGTCATCTGCATATCTGAGGTTATTGGTATTTCTCCTGGCAATCTTGATTCCAGCTTGTGATTCATCCAGCCCAGCATTTTGCATGGTGTATTCTGCATATAAGTTAAATAAGCAGGATGACAATATACAACCTTGATGTATTTCTTTCCCAATTTGGAACCAGTACATTGTTCCATGTCTGGTTCTAACAGTTGCTTCTTGACCTACATACAGATTTCTCAGGAGGAAGGTAAGGTGGTCTGGTATTCCCATCTCTTTCAGAATTTTCCACAGTTTGTTGTGATCCACACAGTCAAAGGCTTTGGCATGGTCAATAAAGCAAAAGTAGTTGTTTTTCTGTAATTCTCTTACTTCCTCTATGGTCCAACAGATGTTGGAAATTTGATTTCTGATTCCTCTGCCTTTACTAAATCCAGCTTGAACATCAGGAAGTTCATAGTTCACGTACTGCTGAAACCTAGCTTGGAGAATCTTGAGCATTACTTTGCTAGGGTGTGACATGTGTGCAATTGTGTGGTAGTTTAAACATCCTTTGGCATTGCCTTTCTTTGGGATTGGAATGAAAACTGACCTTTTCCCAGTCCTGTGGCCACTGCTGAGTTTTCCAAATTTGCTGACATATTGAGTGCAGCACTTTAACAGCATCATCCTTTAGGATTTGAAATAGCTTGACTGGAATTCCATCACCTCCACTAGCTTTGTTCATAGTCATGCTTTCTAGGGCCCATTTGACTTTACATTCCAGAATGTCTGACTCTAGGTGAGTGATCTCACCATCATGGTTATCTGGGTATTAAGATCTTTTTCTGTATGGTTTTTCTGTGTATTCTTGCCACCTCTTCTTAATATCTTCTGCCTCTGTTAGATCCATACCATTTCTGTCCTTTAATGTGTCCATCTTTGTATGAAATGCTCCCTTGGTATCTCTAGTTTTCTTGAAGAGATCTCTAGTCTTTTCCATTCTATTGTTTTCCCCTATTTCTTTGCACTGATCACTGAGGAAGGCTTTCTTATCTCTCCTTGCTATTCTTTGGAACTCTGCATTCAGATGGGTATACCTTTTCTTTTCTCCTTTGTCTTTCCCTTCTCTTCTTTTCACAGCTATTTGTAAGGCCTCCTCAGACAACCATTTTGCGTTTTTGCATTTCTGTCTGTTGGGGATGGTTTTGATCACTGCCCCCTCTACAATGTCATGGACCTCTGTCCATAGTTCTTCACACACTCTATCAGATCTAAGCCTAGAATCTATTTGTCACTTCCACTGTATAATCTTAATGGATGTGATTTAGGTCATACCTCAAGGGTCTAGTGGTTTTCCTTACTTTCTTCAATTTAGTCTGAATTTTGCAATAAGGATTTCATGATGTGAGCCACAGTCAGCTCCAGGTCTTGTTTTTGCTGACTGTATAAAACGTCTCCATCTTTGGCTGCACAGAGTATAATCAACGTGATTTCATTATTGACCATCTGGTGATGTCCGTGTGTTGAGTCTTCTCTTGTGTTGTTGGAAGAGGGTATTGCTATGACCAGTGCGTTCTCTTGGCAAAACTCTGTTAGCCTTTGCTCTGCTTCATTTTGTACTCCAAGCAGAAACTTGCCTGTTACTCCAGGTTTCTGTTTACTTCCTACTTTTGCATTCCAGTCCTCTATGATGAAAAGAACACCTTTTTTGCTGTTAGTTCTAGATGGCCTGTAGGTCATCATACAACTGGTCAACTTCAGGTTTTTTGGCATTAGTAGTTGGGGCACAGACTTGGATTACTGTGATACTGAATAGTTTTCCTTGGAAATGAACAGAAATCATTCTGTTTGTGAGACTGCATCCAAGTACTGCATTTAGGACTCTTTCATTGACTATGAGGGCTACTTCATTTCTTCTAAGGGATTCTTACCTACAGTAGTAGATATAATGATCATCTGAATTGAATTCACCCATTCCAGTCCATTTTAGTTCACTGATTTCCTAAAATGTTCAATCTTGCCATCTCCTATTTGACCCACTTCCAATTTACCTTGATTCATGGACCTAACATTCCAGGTTCCTATGCAATATTGTTCTTTATACATCAGACTTTACTTCCATCACCAGTCACATCCACAGCTGGGCATTGTTTTCGCTTTGTCTTTGTCTCTTCCTTCTTTCTGGAGTTATTCTTCCTCTCTTCTCCAGTAGCATATTGGGCACCTACTGACCTGGGGAGTTCATCTTTCAGTGTCATTTATTTTTTGCCTTTTCATATTGTTCATGAGGTTCTCATGGCAAGAATGCTGTTGGGGCTTACCATTCCCTTCTCCAGTGGACTACATTTTGTCAGAACTCTCCATCATGACCTGTCCCTCTTGGGTTGTTTTACATGGTGTGGCTCATATTTGCATTGAGTTAGACAAGGTTGTGGGTGTTTTTAGGAAAAGAATTTATGATCTCAATCCTTGTATCTCCTCATATCTAAAAAAGAACTAAATCCCTTCATGGTGACATCAACTCTTCATGACTAGCAGAAAACCTTTTGTAAAGTGAGTGCCTGATTGCACTGAACTCCCCATTCACCAAAATTTTATATATATTGACCTTCCCCCACTCCCTCTTTGGAGCAGTCTCTCAGAGCTACCTGAGATACTGCCTCCCAGGCTGCAGTCCTCATTTTGCCCCAAATAAAACTTAACTGTCAACTCTCAAGTTGTACATCTTATTTAGTCAAGAGTAATAAATCTATTCTTTTCTATTTCACCCAAGATTCTGTCTCTGAGATTTGCTTCTATACCGATGTACTAATGCCAAGCTTTTGGCCTCAGTTGGTTTTGGTTTGTTTTCAGTTTTTATTTGTTTGGTTTGGTTTAACAGCACCAATCTATAGCACAGGTCACTAAGCAGCCTATGAGATTGGCTTCCCTGGGTCTGGTGTCCTCCTCTGGCTCTAGGTAGGCATAGAAAACTGAGTCTAGTTACTCAGAATATGGCCTTTTTTCACAAACTGTGGTAGGGCCATGTTACTTAGAAAGGGCTGTGAGTATAACAATCACTGTGATAGACATGTCTGGTCCATTCTTCAACTTGATTGCTAATACCCACATTCTTCTTATACACATGTCTGGATGTAGCAAAAGAGTGCTTCTTTTGTGTATAATCTTAGGCTCACAAAAGATTGCCACATTTGTCTAGTAAGACAAGGAGGGATGCAGCATGAATATTTAAGAGGCATTCTAGATATTGGGCATTTCTATCTTCTTGGACTTGTTCCAGATAGCCCCATAAAATTATCATTCTGCCAGTCTTCGACAATCAAAGCCTTACCACTGTCTATTGATACAATTCGGCTGGTACTGCAATTTACTCATGAATAGGATCAGGTCCTGCATGTGACCTGCAAGGCTCACAAAGTGGCAGCTGTTGGAAGGAAGCTCTTCCTGCACCAAGGTTACATTATAGTCTTTTATTTCCTTCTCTACCTTGAGTAAGGCAACCCTGGACTGGCATTTGTTCCTCTCAGTGTATATTACCCACTACCAAGAGAACAATCAGAGGTAATGCTCAAATGGCACAAATTCTAAGACCCAAGAAATCATAGGCAATGAATCAATTAACTCCTTTGTCAGCATATACTGTTGGATGTTAGCATTTTATCCTCTGGTTGGAAAGGAATCCTTTACTGCCATCCATCTAGCAATGGAGGAAATACTAACTCTAAATTAACCACATGTTATTATAATGGTCTGTGTTGGGTAATTCCACTCCCAGCATCATATTTCTGCTATAATTAGATTTTTTTGTTAACACTTTCACTTATTTAATTTCTTCTAGTTATATTAGGCCCACTCTTATGGCTGTCAAGATCTTTTTTACAAGAAAGACATACACACACACACACACACACACACACACACACACACATGTCGCCACACCACAAGACTTGTGAGATCTTGGTTCTCTGACCAGGGATTGAACTAGGGCCCCCAGCAATGAAATCCCAGAGTCTTAACCACTGGATTGCCAGGGAATTAAAGATCGTTTTTAGTTCATGATTCCTAAATACATCTTAAATTGGTTTTCTTCATTTTCTCTGCTATTGATTTAGTTCTGTCGACTACAGATTGGCACTTGCCAAGAGCATGTGCCAGTGACTGAACAATAACAAGGACATTTGTATCTGCCTCTGCAGAGACTGAATCCTGTGCCACTGCAGCTTCTGATTTCGACACTCTATGAAGAGAAATCAGGGTGGAGAGCCACTGTGTGCTCCAGGGAAACTGGTGGAACAGGTCTTTAGATATTTTCAGGAACCTATTTCATGATTCCAGTACTTCAGTTCAGTTCAGCCTGTCAGTCATGTCCCTGATTCTTTGCGATGCTATGGACTGCAGCATGCCAGGCTTCCCCATCCATCACCAACTCCTGGAGCTTGCTCAAGCTCATGTCCATTGAGTCGGTGATGCCATCCAACCATCTCCTCCTCTGTCGTTCCCTTCTCCTCCTCCCTTCAATCTTTCCCAGTTTCAAGGTCCTTTCTAATGGGTCAGTTCTTCAATCCATACATGAGTACTGGAAAAACTAAAGCTTTGTCTATACATCCCAGTCCTTGCCTCTCTTCATATCTAAAAAAGCACTAAATCCCTTCATAGTGACATTAGCCCCTCCTGACTAGCAGAAAACCTTTTGTAAAATAACTGTTTGATTGTACTGAACTCCCCTTTCACCAAGATCTTACATATTAACCTTCCTCCACAACCTCTTTGGAGCAGTCTGTCAGAGCTATCTGAGGTGCTGTCTCCTGGGCTGCAGTCCTGATTTTGTCCCAAATAAAATTTGACTCACAATTCTCATGTTGTGTATCTTTTTCAGCTGACAGTTAAATTCTTCAGCATGTCTCACCTTGACAATTGTAGCAACAATATAGTTGTTGTTCAGTCATGTCTGACTCTTTGCAGTCTCATGGACTGCAGCCCACCAGGCTTCCTTGTCCTTCACCATCTCCTGGAGCTTGCTCAAACTCATGTCCATTGAGATGGTGATGTCACCCAACATCTCGTCCTCTGTCCTCCCCTTCTTTTCCTGCCTTCGATCCTTCCCAGCATCAGGGTATTTTCTAATGAGTTGGCTCTTCGATCAGGTGGCCAAATATTGGAGCTGCAGCTTCAGCATCAGTCCTTCCAATGAATATTCAGAGTTGATTTCCTGTAGAATTGACTGGTTTAATCTCCTTACAGTCCAACGGACTCTTCAAGAGTCTTCTCCAGCACCACAGTTCAAAAGCTTCAATTCTTCAGTGCTCAGCCTATTTTATGGTCCAGCTCTCACATCTGTACATGACTACTGGAAAGACCATAGCTTTGACTAGACAGATCTTTGTTGGCAAAGTAATGTCTCTGCTTTTTAATATACTGTCTAGGTTTGTCATAGCTTATTTCATGGCTGCAGTCACCATCAGCAGTGATTTTGGAGCCCAAGAAAATAAAGTCTGTCACTGTTTTCATTGTTTCCCCATCTACTTGCCATGAAATGATGAGACCAAATGCCATGATCTTAGTTTTTGAATGTTAAGTGATAGTTAATCTTTCTGATTTTTATCTCCTCTGCAACTAATATACTTTTCTCTCAACTTCCAAAAAAGTCTTTCTAAACTTCAGATTTGGTTATACTTTTTAACTCCTGCCATTTACACTCTTGTTGTTGTTGTTCAGTTGATAAGCCATGTCTGACTCTTTGCGACCCCATGGACTGCAGCATGCCAGGCTTCCCTGTCCTCCACCATCTCCCAGAGTTTGCTCAAACTCATGTCCATTGAGTCCGTAATGCTATCTAACCCCCTCCACCCTCTTCTCCTTTGCCTTCAGTCTTTCCCAGCATCAAGGTATTTTCCAATGAGTTGGCTCTTTGGCTGTTCACATCAGGTGGCCAAAGTATTGGAGCTTCAGCCTTAGCATCATCAACCCTTCCAGTAAATATTCAGGGTTGATTTCCTTTAGGATTGACTGGTTTGATCTCCTTGCAGTCCAAGGGACTCTCAAGAGTCTTCTCCAGTACCACCATTACTCTCTTACATTCCCCTAAATGCACCTCACTTTCTCATGAATCTATGCCTTTGCTTTTCCCATCGACTGGAATATCTTCTTCTATTTTTGGTCAGGGTTCACCTCCTTTGCCAAACCTCCCTGATTATTTCCTTTAGTCCAACAAAGATACTGTTCTCTACTGTATATTAGTATATCTTGTATATTCTTTTATTACTCACATATTCTAGTATATTATATTAATAATTACTTTGTATATCTCATTTATTGATCTGTTTCTCCTTTTAAACTCCGAATTCCTTCAAATAGAAACTGTCCTGTAACCACCTTTATATTTTAATTCTTAGCTTAGCATATATCTAGCAATTGTCCTAGGCTTGCTTCGTGGCTCAGTGGTAAAGAATCCACCTGCCAATGCAGGAGACATGGGTTCAATACCTGGGTCAGGAAGATTCCCTGAAGAAGGAAATGGCAACCCATTTCAGTATTCTTGCCTGGGAAATCCCATGGACAGAGGCACCTGGCGGGCTACAGTCCATGGGGTCACAAAAGAGTCAGACATGACTTAGTGACTAAACAACAGCAACAGTTTATAACAGAGTCCAAAATATCTGGCTGCTGTGATAGTAAATTAATTACAAATTAACAGAAATTTACAGAAAATTCACAGAAAAATCTTCCCTCTTGATACCCAAGAGCTATGGGTGGAGAGCATAACTCTTTTCCCTTTAGATATTTGTTTCTTTTCCTTACTTGTCATTTCCAGATTTATCTATTGCTAGTTTATACTCAAAGAATCCGCCTACAATGTGGGAGACCTGGATTCAGTCCCTGGGTTGGGAAAATTCCCTGGAGGAGGGCATGGCAACCCACTCCAGTATTCTTGCGTGGAGAATCCGATGGATAGAGGAGCCTGGTGGGCTACAGACCATGGGGTCGCGAAGAGTCAGACACAATTGAGCAACTAAGTGCAGCACTTTATACTCAATTAGAAAGCCAGTGGCTAGTTTACCCTTTGTTAATTACAAATTAAATATCTTTGATCAAGGAAGAACGATTTTTTTTTATTAAGACCTTTTTTCTGTGCAATGAATGAAGTTTCATGACCCAAGTTTGTACAGCTCTGATTCTGAGTATTTCCCAGGCCCTCAGATTCTATTTGGTGAAGCATGTGGCAAAGAATAAGAAGGAAGTGGTTGGTCCTGAGTACCATCTTCCATGTTAAGTTAGCTCCCTTCTTCAAGCTAACTGCTAATTCCTCAGGATCCTTACTCACGATGCCAGGAAACTTCCCCAGGTGTTCTTACCTTGAGCAGTAACTCAAAGTATTTTGGTGTGATGTCCTTTCCTTGATGATCTATCGGGCAGGGAAGTGGGTTGTTGGTCAGAATCAGTAAGGTCTTATCCTGATCATACTCTATTACTTTTAATGTGAAGCTTTGAATTTTCCTGTTTCGAGCCAGGAATCTCTGCAATGCGGTGGGCTTCAAAGGCTCATAGTACTGGGCCTGAGCAGACAGAAAGTTTTCCAGAGAGACAAAGGGATTAGATCAAGGGCAGATTAACTGACTGGTTAGCTAATTTTTTGCCTCTATGGGGTAGGGACAGAGAAGCTGGACAGGGCTGGGCTAAATCTGCTCAAAAACTTGTTTTACAGAAAATATATGAAGCTTTCAGTCCCTTTCTCCTCTCAGAACATTTCCCTGCAAATCCACCAAGGGGCTGGGTAAATGAGATGGGAAAGTTTCCACATAAAAAGGAACAGAGATGACTTAATTCTTGTGAAAAAGTGTAACATTGTGTCCAACACAATAGGGCCCGCAGAAGTTTCTTTGTTAAACTTAAATGGCCTTGTCTACAACAGTGAGGCAGAGTGGACCATGAGGTACCAAATCTCTGAGCCCAGGGAGCCCTGAGGAGGCCAACACAGCTCTCATCTACCTCTTCTCACCCACCAACGTTTCTCCAGGCACAGTCACATTAGAGGCAGAATAAGCACAATGTGAAAAAGGAAAAAACAGTCACAAAAAGAGCGAGTCACTTTAGATGTGGTGGGGGAAGAGGGAGGCCCACTAAATTTGCCTTTTCATCAGCAGGGGGAAGGCAGGGGACTAGAGAGGGAGGAAGGGAGAGGGAGAAAACAGAATACTTCCTGATTAGACATGTGTTTTCTCAAGGTAAGAAAAAAAAAAAAAAAAAGTCAGCTGCAGGGCACACTTTTTTCCCAGCCCCACCCTCCTCCCTTTCGACCATTCCCATCAGCGCCCTGAGATAGCTCTGCTTCCCAGTCCCAGGAGGATGCACAGTAGCTGGTGGTACTTGGAGGCACTTAGGGTTATTCTCTGCACTGGGCCTTGGCACCGCAGCTGAAACTTGCTCTTGGAGATCGTGGGGGAATGCTTATTATCACCTACCAAATTTGGATGGACTGTGTAATGGTGCAGGTTCTTTAGAACAAATTTTGATTGTCCGACTGCATCAATAATCTAGAGACAATAAACAAAATATTATTTTGGTTTCAAATTGCACCTGTCCTAAACGATATTCCATTCCTTACTTCACCTTAATCCAGCTAACATCTGGTCTCTAACTTAAATTAAGTGAGAAGAACTTCATGTTCTGCACCCTGGGTTGCTGGAATGAGAGCTATAGGATGTAGAGCTAAGTTCTAAGGCATCCTGACAGGGCAGCTTGTACATGGAAATGTGGACCAGCTGTGTGAAATGTTAGAGGTCGTTAGGAGGTGAAGTGGTGAAATAGACAAGGACAGCATAAAAGTTTAGACAAAGCATCCCAAGGGTTTACACCTCTTTCCTCTGCCTTTTCCATTTCTATAGGAAGGAAATCAGATAAAAAGAAGATTAAAAAAAATGAAGGACAATCTTTCAGGAGAAAAGCAAGTTACAGAAGGACAATAACTTAAGGGTTGTGAGTGGAAGGAAGTCTTGGGGATAACTGCTTGCTGGGCTGGGAGGTGGCACACAAGAAACAGTGGTGTACTTTGCAATTTTTAAAGATATTTTTGGGATGTATGATTCTTCCAGAAATGTAGCAAAGAGTAATTGAATTTTGGTAACCCTTCTATCTGACAAGTGTGGGAGTGTTAGTTGTGCAGTTGTGTCTAACTGTTTGCGATCTCATAGGCTGTGTAGCCTGCTAGGCTCCTCTGGCCATGAAATTCTCCAGGCAAGAATACTGGAGTGGGAAGTCATTCCCTTCTCCAGGGGATCTTCCCGACCCAGGGACCAAACCCAACGTCTACCGCATTGCAGGCAGATTCTTTACCGTCTGAACCACCAGGGAAGCCCCAACCCTACTGTCTGGCAGTGGTGGTGCTGGTGGATTGTTTGAGTGTCATGCCTGGTGGTAGAGTTGCTGGGCCTGCTCCATCTCCTGCTGACTCCAGGGTTGTTTTCTGGCCCTAGATAATCTAAGAATGAGTCCAAGGGATGAGAGCACAAGGAGATTAAAAAAAAAAAACTCTTGAGTTACCTCCTTTGGGCTTGGTCTAATGAGAAATTAGATAAACAGCACAATCCTGTGTGTAGATCAGCATTTCTAAAGATTGCCTGTTCTCAAGAAGGTGATAGGGTAAGATGAGATTCAGAAGAAAAGGAACTACACAGGTGAATAGAGTAAGAAGGTGAATGAAAAAGAGGGAGATAGTAAGAAGCAACAGTGTGGTGAGGAGAGGTGTTGTACTCCAGGAGGAAAATGCCAGGAGTTGCCAATTTTCAGGCATTGGTGGAGGACCAGGAGAAGGATTAGCAGAGCCATGCCATGAATTCCTTTAGGGATGTGGGAAAAGCAATAGGGGACAAATCCAAAGATGTACTGATTTAATTTACACTACTTTTTGTAAAACTCGAGTCCCTGGGTTCAAAACAAAAATACATGTGAAAATCCTGCTTCACAGATGTGATATATAATATGTAATATTTAGAATCATAAACATCTTGGGAAAAAATTGGGGGGAGAAGATGCAAAGACTTCTTTTATAGTATATTTAAAATTAATTTTTGGGGGGGAAAGCCTCTGGGAATTTTTCTGAGGTATTATATCTTTTTCCAAATTAGTCTCCAGCAGTTAACTAAGATCCCCTGGAGTAGGAAATGGTACCCCACTCCAGTATTCTTGCCTGGAAAATTCCGTGGGCAGAGGAGCCTGGCAGGCTACAGTCCATGGGACCACAGAGTCAGTCACGACTGAGCAACTAAGCACACACACACACTCACACATAAGAGTGTCTAAATTGAAGTATGTTTTTAGTTTTACGTTGAATTGCACTATCTCTGGCTGATGAAATAAAAGTTGACCCAGAAAATTCACTTGAATATGATTGGAGTATGTTTTTAGTTTTACGTTGAATTGCACTATCTCTGGCTGATGAAATAAAAGTTGACCCAGAAAATTTACTTGAATATAATAAACCTAGGGAAGTAACCAAGCTACCCAATGGAGTTTTGTTTTAAGAAGTGATCACAATATCTAGTTTAAGTCAGGGTTTAATGCTCACTCATGCCCTAAAATAGATTTCTGGTCTCTGGGTTTTGAGCTGTGATTTTTTGTTGATATGTACCTGTTTCTTCCCTTTTCTTTTCCCACTTCCCTGGTGGCTCAGATGGTAAAGCATCTGCCTAAAATTTGGGAGACCTGGGTTTGATCTCTGGGTCAGGAAGATCCCCTGGAGAAGGAAATGACAACCCACTCCAGTATTCTTGCCTGGAAAATCCCATGGAAGGGGAAGCCTGGTAGCCTACAGTCCACAGGGTCGCAAAGAGTTGGACACGACTGAGCAACTTCACTTTCTTTCTTCCCTTTTCTATGTCTCTGTTTCTCTTTCATTAAATTAGATAAATTAACCTGCTTTCTATATAAATCTTGACTACTTTTTGCTTTTCAACAGGAAGTTTGTGAGACCCAGTTTATAAATTACTCTAAGCAACTCCAAAGAAAGATTATAAATGAACATTGCTAATGTTCTTTCTTACCTCATCACTATCAAAAAATATTTCTTTCTCAAATGTAACTGGGCTAGTTCTGGAAGTCCTTGGTTTGCCATGTTGAGACCTAAAAAAGAGGCAGAATACCCAATTATATTTTCTTACTCAAAGATGTGGTCTTCTACACGTTCTTGACCTCCCTCAATGAAGTTTGGGGATGTGACTTAAAGGAGCCAATTTAGGTGATCATTAATTTAATATGTTTGAAGGTGGGAGGAGAAGGGGATGACAGAGGATGAGATAGTTGGATGGCATCCCCGACTCAATGGATATGAGTTTGTGTAATCTCTGGGAGTTGGTGATGGACAGGGAGGCCTGGTGTGCTGTAATCCATGGGGTCACAAAGAGTCGGACATGACTGAGTGACCAAACTGAACTGAATTGCATATGTATGGGTAGCAAAGAAAATGATTCATTATTCAGCCTGCATGCTAGGGGAAAACCAAACTTCATTTTGAAGAGTTTAGCAGGAGAGATCTCTTAGAGACATGATGACAATTGATAAGCTGATTTCTCCTAAAGTAGCAGTTTTAAGAAATGAAAATTAAAACCACAATAGGCTATCACCTCACATCTGTCAGAATGGTTACAATCAAAAAGAACACAAATAACAAGTATTGGAGAGGATGAGGAAAGAATGGAGCCCTCATATATTGTTTGTGGGGATGTAACTTGGTGCAGCCACTGTGGAAAACAGTGTGGCATTTCCTTAAAAAAAAAAAACACTAAAAATGGAACTACCATGAGACAATTCTACTCCTGGGTATATATAAAAAAAATCTGAAAATACTAATTCACAAAAATACATGTACCTCAATATTCGTAGCAACAATATTTACAATTGCCAAGATATGGAAACAACCTTAAATTGAATAGATAAAGAAGATATGGTATGGCACTTCTGTGGTGGCTCAGTGGTAAAGAATCTGTCTGCCAATGAAGGAGAGACAGGTTTGATCCCTGATCTGGGAAGATCCTACATGCTGCAGAGCAAGAGCAGCTAAACCCATGCACCACAACTATTGAGGCTGTGCTCTAGAGCCTGGAATCACAACTCCTGAGCCCAAGTGCCTTGAGCCTGAGCTTTGTAAGAGAACCCATTGCAATGAGAAAGCCACGCATGGCCCCTAGAGAGTAGCTCCCACTCATCTCAACTAGAAAGAAACCTGAAGAGCAACAAAGACCTAGCACACCCCCCAAAATAAATAGGAAATAAAGATTACATAAAAAAAGAAAATGTCGTATGTATATAAAATAGACTACTACTCATCCATATAAAGGAATGATAGTTTGCCATTTTCAGCAGCATGAATGCACTGGGAGAGTATCATGCTAAAGTGAAGTAAGTCAGACAGACGAAGACAAATATTATATGATATCACTTCTATATGGAATTTAAAAAGGAAATAAAACAAACTCTGACTGTAACAAAAAAGAAGCATACTTACAGATATGGTGAGCAATCTAGGGGTCACCCGTGGGGAGTGAGAGGGGGAGGGCAAGACTGGAGTAGGACATTAAGAGGTACAGACTGCTATGTGTAAGATAAATAAGATACAAGTATATATTGTACAACACAAGGAATATAGCCAATATTTTATAATAACTTTGAATGGATTATAACATTTGAAAATCATGAATTACTATGTTGTACACCCAAAACGTATATGATATTGTACATTAACTATACCTCAATTTAAAAAAATAGAGATTTTAGACCACTCAAGGAACTGGTCTAGTTGACTGTTTAAGCAAATGTTTTTGTGCAACTGGACCATGATAATATCCTAATTATAAATATTGTTTTATAGACCTACCTGCCTACTCTTATCTACATGGAAACAATTCTGCCTTTGCCAATAATTAGCCAATAATTTCACGAGAAGGGATATAATTAATGGAACGTCACAACTAAATTTCCAAATCTTAATGACTGCTTGGATTACTGGTTCCCTCATGTACCTAAGCATAGCTAAGTTTCCCTATCTAGAATTATGATAATACAAATAATCATCAGTTGCAAATATTCTCATAATCTATGCTTTCACTTACTTTCCCATCTCCCCTCCCCCAGATACCAGTTTCCTCTGGGGAAAAAGGGGAAGTGGTGCAAAAGTTGCAATATTTAGTAACAAAGTATTTTGGATTCCTTGACTAATTCTTAGGAAGCCAATTTACTGTTCAAACATAGTGAAAGGTGCACATCAATAAGATTGGGTTAATGATGAAAATAAATAACCTGCTTTCTCTTTGGAGTTTAAGCTAGCTTAAATTAAGTAGGATCCTGGAACTACCTCAACTAAACCTCTCCCCTTTAAAAATGAGGGTGGCAGAGTAAGGACCAAAATAAGAAAAGTAGAAATAGCCAAGCTATGTAGTTGACAGGTCACCTGGCTATAGCATGGTACAAATAATCCCCAATCCAGGTCAAATCCATCCAAGGATGGCTCATTTCCATCTATTGCTGGACACAAGCTGCATCATCAACTCAGGCCAAAGGTCTTAAAAATAGTCCCCAGAGGAACGGGTGACACATTGTAGACAGACCAAAATAAATTCATCTCCTTAACATTGTAGAGTTGGTACCTTTTTGATGTGTCCTATTGCTTTAAATTATCTAATAATTAACACTATATTATAAGCTTTGGTGGGGGTGGTGGGAAGGAGGCTTAAGGAGGCTTATATAGTGTATACATACATATATACTTATGGCTGATTCACATTGTTATACAGCAAAACCAATACAACATTGTAAGGCAATTATTCTCCAATTAAAAATAAAAATGGAAAAACAAAAATCCCCACTATATTATCAGCTTTATTGTAGCACTTTTCAAAATGATTCTTTGGTATCTAAAAGGCAACAGAGGATCCCAGATGCTCTTGTTCAAAGCCAGTTTAAAGCACAGATAAACATGAAAAATACTCCTTCAACCCAGCAGTGTCCATCTTTGACAGCCTGGTGCTTTCTTTTTGGTAAAGCCAGTCTAGCTGCTGCATGAAACACAGCCCAAGATCTGATTAATGATCCGAGGACTGTCAATTAAAATGTTGTATTTAATTTTTTTTTCTATTTTTTGACCATGCCACGTATGCAGGATCTTAGTTCCCTGATTAGGGATGAAACTCATGCTCCCTACAGTGGAAGCACAGAGTTTTAACCACTGGATCACCAAAGAGATCCCTAAAATGTTGTTAATTGAGTATCTACTCTGTGACTAGTACTGTTTAAAGTGATATGGGCTACAAAATAAATCTGTATAAGAAGGTATCTATAATTTAGTTGGGCAAACAAGACTCCATACTTGGTCTCTCTCCTTTGGCCCATGGCTGTTCACTGCTAAGTGGGCCAGCTGAGACAAGTAGTCACCCAGAGGCCAAACTCAGCACCTCTAAATCATCCACGTTCTGCAGGGGTTCAGTTCAACGCAAACATTCTCTTCTTAGCACATTCTGTGTGCTCAGCCCCATTCTTGATTCTGGATGGGAAACAAGAAGAGACAGCAGTGCCCTTGTGAGTGCAGAAAATGCATGAGATGTGATGATCTTTTCGCTGAAGAACTTAACTTTAGTTGGTAAATGCAGGGAGGGAAGAGGAAGTGATTGTTACATGTGAAAAAATAATGACAATTACATGCTAACATATTAGGTAAATCAATTCATTTCTTGGGGCAAAAAATGGAGTTAGCAAAATGATTTAAGGATGACATTCCAACTCCATGATAGTGGTGAAATTTACCTACATAAAGACCTTAAAAAAATTCATGTGTCAGTTGTGGATGAAATTTGGAGGAGTAGCTGTTTTGTACTATATACCTCCCTTCTCAATATGATATTTTTCCAGTTATTAGGCCTGACTGGAAGGTTATTTTGGTTTTGCTTTGGGTTTTTTTATTTTTTGCTATTGTTGTTTTAAGTAATAACATATAAAAGTGGAGAGGTAGTATGAGGTCAAATTAAGGAGACCCAGACAATTAAGTTGGAGAAGGAAATGGCAACCCACTCCAGTACTCTTGCCTGGAAAATCCCATGGATGGCGGAGCCTGATGGGCTATAGTCCAAAGGGTTGCAAAGAGTTGGACACGACTGAATGGCTTCACTTTCTTCTGACAATTAGGTAGAGGTTTGGCAAGGCATATTAGCCCAAGTTCCAATAAAGTCTATGAGTTTGGAGGAAAGATCGTATTAATATTAATAGTGTCCATAGGTGATTGTTTACAATTTTGTCTAGACATAAACACCAAACACACTGTCCACAGTTGATAACTAAACTGAACTAAGCTCTGCAAATCCCCTTTAAGGGAAGGAGACTAGTAAGTTTTTCATCCTTTTCTCGCATCTAGTTTTTCTGGAATTGTGGGTCTAGCTCATATTTCGGTTGAAACTAAAATAAATAGAAGCCACCAAATTGGGTGGGGTAGGGGCGTGCGAGGCTTCTGCTGCTTGTCTGCAACCCAGGGTGGGGAAAAACATCACACAAACACAAACACTTCATCTAAAATAAGAATAGAAAGATCTAGTGTACAATACCTTGAAGGACATAGGGAAATCTTAGTTCAGGGGGAAGTGGGAATTCCTTGACCTGGAAACTATCCATTTTCAAAATATTCTAGAGGAGACACAGGGTGTTTGTGATGAAAAGGCAGTCTAGAACGCTGAGGTGTTCTATGTTGGTGTCAAGAGAATGGAAAGCCCAGAGATTTTAAACAAAATCTGCTACAATCTGCTCTGACTTGTTTTTCTAACCTATGACTCCCCAACATAATGCATACTGATTTTTTCACTGTATCTTTAGAAAAATTTTATTGAAGTATCACTGATTCATAATGTTGTGTTAATTTCTACTGTATAGCAAAGTGATTCAGTTATACATATATATTCTTTTTCATAGTCTTTTCCATTTTGGAGGATATTGAATATAGTTCCCTGTACAATACAGTAAGGATATAGTTTCACATTATCTTAATCAGCCTCTGCCTAGCCAATGGTTTTAGCCTATCCCTCAAACACATTTATAAAGTAAGCATTTATTTCTCTTCTCCTCCAAACTCCAAACTCTCTTCCCAGCCTCTTCAATCCATTTGAATCTTCCTCTTTCTTTATGTTACTTCTCGGACCTTTCTTCTTGGGAGAAGACTTTTCATATCAATCCAATCTCACACTCTAGCCTGCAGGTTCTGTTTTTTTTTGTGCATGCAATTGCATAATAAATTGTTGTTCTGCATGTGCTTTTCTTATATATAGAGTGTTTGCCTCCTAGGCAGTAAGCTCTGCTTTATACATCAGGCATTCAAAACCACTTATATTTATTTCAATATACTTATCAAACATCTATGACATGTTAGGCACTGTCCTAGGTAATCAAAACTAAATATAAATTAGATGTAGTCTTCAACCTCAAGGAGCTCACATTTTAACCAAGAAGAAGACAAGGAGAGAGCTGAATGCAACATATTGCCGTGTGTATGTTAGAGATAAGTTCAGGATGCTAGTGGTGCAGAGGGGAAGAGGACTTAACCTGGATGATAAGAGACAGGAAGAGGTTTGGAACTAATCTCTAAACTGAGTCTGGAAAGATGAGTGTATTGACCAGGTGAAAAGAAGAGAGGGAGAATGAGGGAGGAACGCACACAAAAACATGAACACAGAATAAGGCACGACTTGCTTATGGGCATTGCCAGTAACCGCAGTATGCCTGGAAGGTAAGATTTTGTGAAAAGGTAGCAAGAGGTGAGACTGGAGAGAAAGCCAGGATCCAAATCTAGAGTGAAGTCTCTAGAAGAAACTTACAGGTTATTCTCTGAATAATGAAGCACTATGGAGGGATGTTAAGTAGGGATACTTTGAACAAAATATTTTTAAAATACGAAAATGATGGTGGTGTGAACTATAGATTGGAAAGATGAAGAGGACTTTGAGAAGGCTATGACAGTACTGAGGAAAGGTTGAGAAGTTATAAGAGTCTATAGTAGTCACAAACTTGTACCACTCACCCCTAACCCTGGATGACTTATTCAAACATGGTCAACCAGATTTTCTCTACTAGGAATCTGAAAGTTTGATGAAGACAGAGAGATGAAAAATGATTGCAGCTGAGTTACCCAATGCAGTGTCACAGACAGAAAGTCTGAGCGCCACCTGCCAAGGCCCCCAGAGTTGCCCCGATCTATGCTCCCTGAAGTGGGGTTATTAAGTTCTCCCTTCAATTCTGTCAGCGTTCCCAATGTCTCTTCAAATAAATTCCTTGTTTTGCTTAATCAATTCATTTCTGTTGCTTGAAATAAAGAAGAAAACCCTGAACTTATATAGGTTCTAAAGGTAGTAGCAGGATTGAAGGCAGGAGGAGAAGGGGATGATAGAGGATAAGATGGTTGGATGGCATCACTGACTCTATGGACATGAGTTTGAGCAAGCTCTGGGAGTTGGTGATGGACAGGGAAGCCTGGTGTGCTACAGTCCATGGGATCGCAGAGTCAGACACGACTGAAAGATTGAACTGAAAGGTAGTAGCAGGGAAGAAGGATAAAAGATCCGTAATACGTTAGAAAGGTGGTATCGATAGGACTTGGTAACCAATTGGATCCATGCTCTCATGAATATTATAGTCACATTGCTAGCCTGCGTGATGTAGGTATAATTTACCAAAATGTAGAATAAAGGAAATGGAGTCAGCTTGGGGGATAAATGACGACTTTTGGTTTTGGTCAAATGAGTATGAGGTGCAGGTGGGGACAGTGTCTAGTAAATGGCTTAAAATATGGGTCTGGGGCTGAAAAGACAGGTTTGGGGAAGAATTACACATTTGGGGATCAGCCTCAAGTACATGTGCTAGTTGAAGATATTGGAGTAGGTAAGCTCAAGAGGAGAATGGTGGGCTGAAATGACACTAAGGCATAGGACAGAGCCTCAGACTAAGCAAACAGCAAAGGAAGAGCACAACAAGTGGATGAAAAACAAACAAAAAGGCTGAACAGGAGTGGTTTACCAACCAGAGGCTGGAGAACCAGGAGAAAGGAGCACCAGAAATCAGGGGAAGAGATGAGAAAAGAGAGAAGAGATTCCACCTTAAAGCACCTAAACTGCAACTTCTGAAGGTGCAGAAAAAGATTAAGAACTCATGAAAAGTATCAAACCTTAATAAACAAGCCCATGCGGCCAATTACAAGGCAGATCAGTCAGACTGGAAAAGCCTACTAAACTTGAATTCACAGCAAAGCCAGGATGTCCTTGAACAGAGACCATCTGAGAGAAGATAATGTGAGTGCATCACACACTCCCCACTGACTGTCTTCTTTCCAAACACCGGGACTGTGTCCACTGAAACTCACATCGGTCATCCCTTTGATTACCCCTTGGCTGTTGCTCTCTGATGAGAACTAAGAATGGTTCCTCCTCAGCCCTCCTGCCTCCACAGCTTTCCACGTCTAGACAGAGACCTCACAGCCCCAGTAAATGCTGGGTGGTAAGGATGGGGGTGCTTGGGGGTGGCAAAGTGCATTTTGGGAGATGTCACCTCAGTACAAAGAGGTTTAGGTGAGGGCACCAGGCAGGGAGAACTCTTTGTGGAACCACTTTCTTCCTCTCTTCCTATTTCTAACTGCTTATAAGGGACTTCTCTGGCAGTCTAGTAGTTAAGATTCTGCTCTTCCACTGCAGAGGGCACAGGTTTGGACCCTAGTTGGGGAACCAAGATCCGACATGTCTCACAGCATGGCCAAAAATAAAATAATAAAATAACTTCTATGCTTTTAAAAGTATTAGCATGGTAACACCCTCCCTCCTTTTCTGCAAAGAAAAAGTAGTGGCATATACTGCAGAGCAAGGATAGGTATCTCAATTTCAGCTCTTGCTTTCTCAAACAGCCTGCCAGCAACAGGTGGTAAGTTACCTGGGGACTAGAGGGATGTATTAAAAAGCCAAATTTATATTCAGGTCCCAACCACAGACTCCAAATTAGCCTCCAGCCAAAACAGATACTTTGAACTTATTTGATTCTTGCTTCCCCCCCCCCACCACTCCGTTGCTTTAGAACCGGTGTGGGGAGGAGATACATTTGGTACCTCAAATACTTCAACATGCTGGCTTCTGTGAATGCTGAGGCTGAGTTTGAACGTTCTATATCAGTTCAGTGAACAGGGAAATAGGGGTTTCAAGAAATTATCCCCATAGCAAAGCAAAAATGAAAGCCTGCTAGAAACTGGAGCTTGGAAAGAAAGCCTTGCTTAGCAACCTGCCTTCCATTCGTGGGCAGAGTGGGAGCAGGGTTGAAACATTCATTCATGTCATCTGTTGATCAATACCAAATCTGAACAGAACTAGCATTATTCGGTGATGAATGAATGGAAAATGACTTTCAGAGTTACTGAATTCTATGAGGAGGAGAATGTAGCAGGAGGAGGAGAGTAATGTAATAGTCATTGTGGAATAAATACAGCACTAAGAAAGACTGCCAGAAATAGAGACACATGAATGTGAGCTGGAGACTGGGAACCTGAGAAATTAGAGGCCATGAGATTTGTTTGTAGGTCTGTCTATTTAAAATATATCTACTCACAAGACAGAGTGAAAGCTTTTTTTTTTTTTACACAGAGCTTTCACTTAATTTAGCATTGATGTATCAGGGATATGGGCACCAAAGGAAAAACAAAAGGGGAAATTTTTTTTTAAATATACCAGATGGACAGTATGGGATAGAAGGTGGTCTCAGGACAAATCTTGGGACTAGAGCTGCCTGCAATGGCAAATTTCTAAATGTTTTGATAGGATGCTATTTGGAGAGGCAGAACACATGCTTTCCCATTCATGGCATCTTCCCAACCCCACTGACACATTTCATTTTCTTGTCTCTTTAGAGCCTTTCTCCTGATCTATTTCACTGGCATCAGAAAACAAGGTTGCAGATTCTTAGCTTGTCAGTCCAAACATCAAAGAATGGAATAGTTCAGGAAATAGATGTGATTAATTCAGATGCTTCTCTCCATGAGAGAAGAGTATTTGACAGTATTCTAGAATTCTACCCTGGTATGGGAGACATAGGGCTTCCCTGGTGGCTCAGACAGTAAAGAATCCCCTTGCAATTTGGGAAATACCTATTCCATCCCTGGGTCAGGAAGATTCCCTGGAGAAGGGAACAGTATCCCACTCCAATACTCTTGCCTGGAGAATTCCATGGACAAAGAAGCCTGGCAGGCTATAGACCATGGGTCACAAAGAGTTGTACGTGACTGAGCAACTAACACACACACACACACACACACACACACACACACACACACACACACCATACAACATAGGAGAAAGAGTATCACAATTGAGTCAAGATTGAGTTCACCCACAAAAGGTGGACTCTTGGTAATTAGCACTGGTTTATTGGCATCTCAGGAGGCTGAAACTAAGAAGCTTCCTGCCACACTCTTACTTTTTCATTTTCTTGATCCTTCCAGTTATTTCAAATAACACCAGACTTTTCATAGTGTAATAGCAAGCAACAGTGATATAGGATGATATATAATCATGCCAATATATAATATATATATACACTTCCTCTACAGTACATTTTTCACACCAAACCATGTATTGAATTTCAATACTGGCAAAACTTTAAAAACAACAATATTTTATATTGTAGGTTTAGGGTGAGGGGGTTGGAAATGGGGAGGGAGTCTCTTCTTTTTCATATTCCCACATTGTTTTCCTGCAAGAAGGAAATTAAAATCACTATTGAGGCTTTCTTTGTTTTTGGAGAAATCTTAGACATTAAAAGATCACGTAGCATTTCCCTCATGGTCCAGTGGTAAAGAATCCACCTGCCAAGCATGGGACCCAGGTTTGACCCCTGGTCTGGGAAGATCCATATGCTGCAGGGCAGCTAAGCCCATGCACCATGACCACTGAGCCCATGCACCCAAACTATTGAAGCTTGTGTGCATAGTGCTGGAGCTCTGCAAAAAAAGAAGCCACTGCAATGACTGGGTGGTACACCATGACTAGAGACTAACTCCCACTCGCTGCAACTAGGGAAAGACTGAATCAACAAAGACCCATGGCAGCCAAAATAAAATAATTTTTAAAAAGATCCCATAAATGGATTGGCTCACTCTTCTATTTGGACTTTGGCCCTCCATTCTCCTTGCCCTCCTTTTTTCCACGTGGCAGGCCAATCCAGAAATATGAATTTGGGTTCAGACAGATGGAAGAGCCCCTTGGACTTGGATTTCTCTCACCAATTTAGATATTAATATATGGTATTTGTTGCCACAATTTGCTTTTCATCATTTTGTTCAACAAGGGCTATAGGCCAGGACTTCAAACTAAAAAGTCTCATACTCATAGTTATTCATTTATTTGCCCACTCATTCAGCAAATATTTATCAAGCACCTACTATGTGCCAGGGCTTCATCTAGGTTTCAAGAATATGGTGGTAAACAAAACAGACAAAAATCCCTATTCTCTTCAAGCTTACATTCTGGTTGGGGACCAGATGTAATAGCAGTTTACATCTGCTCTTAGACTACCTGGTGTTTCAGACTGAAAAGTTCAAAATAATCCTCCATTCTCCCTCCCTGTCATTCCTCCCTTAGTCTTTTTTTTTCAATTTATATTTTTATTGAAGGATAATTGCTTTGTAGAATTTTGTTGTTTTCTGTCAAATCTCAACATGAATCAGCCATAGGCATATATATATCCTCTCCCTTTTGAACCTCCCTCCCATCTCCCTCCCCATCCCACTCCTCTAGGTTGATTCAGAGCCCCTGTTTGAGTCTCCTGAGCCATACAGCAAATTCCCATTGGCTATCTATTTTACATATGGTAATGTAAGTTTCCACGTTACTCTTTCCATACACCCTCTCCTCCCCTCTCCCCAGGTCCATAAGTCTATTCTGTCTGTTTCTCCATTGCTGCCCTATAAATAAATTCTTCAGTATCATTTTTCTAGATTCTATCTATGTGTGCTAAAATATGATATTTATCTTTCTCTTTCTGACTCACTTCACTCTGTATAATAGCTTTGAGGTTCATCCACCTCATCAGAACTGATTCAAATGTGTTCCTTTTTGTGGCAGAGTCATATTCCATTGTGTATATGTATCACAACTTCTTTATCCATTCATCTGTCAATGGACATCTACATTGCTTCCATGTTCTAACTATTGTAAATAATGCTGCAGTGAACAATGGGGTTTCCTCAGGGTATATGCCTAGGAGTGGGATTGCTGGGTCATATGGTGGTTTTAGTCCTAGTTTTTTAAGGAATCTCCATACCGTCTTCCATAGTGGCTGTATCAATTTACATTCCCACCAACAGTGCAAGAGCATTCTCTTTTCTCCACACCCTCTCCAGCATTTATTGTTTGTAGACTTAGATGATGGCCATTCTTATCAGTGTGGTTTTGCATTTTTTAAAATAATGAGCGATGTTTTTGAGCATCTTTTTATGCATTTGTTAGCCATCTGTATGTCTTCTTTGGAGAAATGTCTTTTAGGTCTTTTCCCCACCTTTTGATTGAATTGTTTGCTTTTCTGGCATTGAATTTTATGAGCTGCTTGTATATTTTGGAAATTAATCCTTTGTTAGCTTTTTCATTTGCTATTGTTTTCTCCCATTCTGAGGGCTGTCTTTTCACCTTGCTTATAGTTTCCTTTGCTGTGCAAAAGCATTTAAATTTAATCAGGTTGTTTACTTTTGTTTTTATTTCCATTACTCTAGGAGGTGGGTCATAGAGGATTTTGCTTTGATTTATGTCATTGAGTGTTTGGCCTATGTTTTTCTCTAAGAGTTTTATAGTTTCTGGTCTTACATTTAGGTCTTGAATCCATTTTGAGTTTATCTTTGTGTATGGTGTTAGGAAGTGTTCTAATTTCATTCTTTAAATGTAGCTGTCCAGTTTTCCCAGCACTATTTATTGAAAAGGCTGCCTTTGCCCCATTGTATATTCTTGCCTCCTTGGTCAAAAATAAGGTATTCATAGGTGCATAGGTTTATTTCTTGGCTTTCTGTCTTGTTCCATTGGTCTATATTTCTGTTTTATGTGCCAGTACCATACTGTCTTGATGACTGTAGCTTTGTAGTATAATATGAAGTCAGGAAGGTTGATTCCTCCAGCTCCATTCTTCTTTCTCAAGACTGCTTTGGCTATTTGGGGTCTTTTGTGTTTCCATATGAATTGTGAAATTTTTTGTTCTAGTTCTGTGAAAAATGCCATTGGTAATTTGATAGGGATTGCATTGAATCTGTAGATTGCATTTGGCAGTATAGACATTTTCACAATATTGATTCTTCCTACCCAGGAACATGGAATATTTCTCCATCTGTTCATGTCATCTTTGATTTCTTTCATCAGTGTCTTATAATTTTCTGTGTACAGTTCTTTTGTCTCCTTAGGTACGTTTATTCCCAGATATTTAATTTTTTTGTTGTTGCAATGGTGAATGGGATTAATTCCTTTTCTCTTTCTGATTTTTCATTGTTAGTATATAGAAATGCAAGTGATTTCTGTGTATTGATTTTGTACTCTGCAACTTTGCTAAATTCACTGATTAGCTCTAATAATTTTCTGATACTATCTTTAGGATTTTCTATGTACAATGTCATGTCATCTGCAAACAATGAGGGCTTTACTTCTTTTCCAACCTGTATTCCTTTTATTTCTTTTTCTTCTCTGATTGCTGTAGCTAGTACTTCCAGAACTATGTTGAATAATAGTGGTGAAATTGGACACCCTTGTCTTGTTCCTGATCTTAGGAGTAATGCTTTCAGTTTTTCACCATTGAGAATAATGTTTGCTATAGGCTTATTATATATGGCCTTTACTATGTTGAGGTAGGTTCCTTCTATGCCCATTTTATGAAGAGTTTTAATCATAAATGGGTGCTGAATTTTGTCAAAGGCTTTTTCTGCATCAATTGAGATTATCATACGGCTTTTATCTTTCAGTTTGTTAATATGGTGTATCACATTGATTGATTTGTGTATATCAAAAAATCCTTGCATTCCTAGAATAAACTCAACTTGATCATGGTGTATGAGCTTTTTGATGTGTTGCTGAATTCTGTCTGCTAAAATTTTGTTGAGGATTTTTTCATCTATGTTCATTGGTGATATTGGCCAGTAGTTTTCTTTTTTTCTGTTGTCTTTGTCTGGTTTTAGTATCAGAGTGATGATGGCCTCCTAGAATGAATTTGGAAATGTTCTTTCCTCTGAAGTTTTTTGAAAGAGTTTTAGAAGGATAGGCATTAGCTCTTCTCTAAATGCTTGATAGAATTCTACTATGAAGCTATCTAGTCCCGGGATTTTTTGGGTGGAGATTTTTGATCACAGCTTCAATTTCAGTGCTTGTAATTAGGTTGTTCATGGTTTCTATTTCTTCTGAGTTCAGTCTTGGAAGATTGAACTTTTCTAAGAATCTGTCCATTTCTTCCAGGTTATCTATTTTATTGCCATATAGTTGTTCATAATAGTCTCTTATAATCCTTTGTATTTCTGCATTATCTGTTGTAACTTCTCATTTTTTGTTTCTAATTTTGCTGATTTGATTCTTCTATCTTTTTTTTCTTGACGAGTCTGGCTAAAGGGTTGTCAATTTTGTTTATCTTCTCAAAGAACCAGCTTTTAGTTTTATTAATCTTTACTATAGTTTCTTTCATTTCTTTTTCATTTATTTCTGCTCAGATCTTTATGATTCCTTTCCTTCTACTAATTTTAGGCTTTTTTTGTTCTTCTTTTTCTAGTTGTTTTAGATGTTAAGTTAGGTTGTCTATTTGATGTTTGTCTTGTTTCTTGAGGTGGGATTGTATTGCTATAAACTTCCCTCTTAGGACTGGTTTGGTTGTATCCCATAGGTTTTGAGTTGTCATAGTTTCATTGTCATTTGTTTCTAGAAATTTTTTTACTTTCCTTTTAAATTTTTCAGTAACCTGTTGGTTATTTAGAAATGTGTTGTTCAATCTCTATGTGTTTGTGTTTCTTAAAGTTTTTTCTTGTAATTGATATTTAATCTCATAGCTTTGTGGTCAGAGAAGATGCTAGATATGATTTCAATTTTCTTAAATTTACTGAGGTTTGATTTGTGACCCAAGATGTGGTCTATCCTGGAGAATGTTCCATGTGCACTTGAGAAGGAGTTGTATTCTTCTGTATTTGGATGAAATGTCCTGAAGATATCAGTGAAATCCGTCTCATCTAATGTATCATTTAAGACTTGTGTTTCCTTATTAATTTTCTGTTTTGATGATCTGTCCATTGGTGTCAATGAGGTGTAAAAGTCTCCTACTATTATTGTGTTGCTGTCAATTTCTCCTTTTATGTCTGTTAGTGTTTATCTTATGTATTGAGGTGCTCCTATGTTGAGTACACAGGAATTTACAATTGTTATGTGTTCCTCTTGGGTTGATCCCTTGACCATTATGTAGTGTCCTTCCTTATCTCTTGTAATCATCTTTATTTTAATGTCTGTTTGGTCTGATATGAGGATTGCTACTCCTGCTTTCTTTTGTTTCCCATTTGCATGGGATATATTTTCCATCCTCTCACTTTCAACCTATATGTGTCTTTAGGTCTGAAGTGGGTTTCTTGTAGACAGCATATGTATGGGTCTTATTTTTGTATCCATACAGCCAATCTGTGTCTTTTGGTTGGAGCATTTAATCCACTTACATTTAAAGTAATTATTGATATATATGTTATTGTTGCCATTTTCTTAATTGTTTGGGGTTGATTTTGTAGATCTTTTTTCTTCTGCTGTATTTCTTGACTATATAAGTCCATTTAACATTTGTTGTAAAGCTAGTTTGGTGGCACTGAATTCTCTTAACTTTTGCTTGTCTAAAAATCTTGTTATTTCTTTATCAATTTTGAATGAGATCCTTGCCAGATACAGTAACCTTGGTTGTAGATTTTCCCCTTTCAGTACTTTAAACATATCCTGCCATTCCCTTCTGGTCTGCAGGGTTTCTGCTGAAAGATCAGTTGTTAAGAGTATAGGGTTTCCCTTGTATGTTACTTGTTGCTCCTCGCTTGCTGCTTTTAATATTCTTTCTTTGTATTTAGTTTTTATTAGTTTGATTAGTATGTGTCTTGGCAGGTTTCTCCTTGGTTTTATTCTGTATGAGACTCTTTGTGCCTCTTGGACTTGATCTGACTTTTCCTTTTCCATGTTGGGGAAATTTTCAACTATAATCTCTTCAGAAATTTTCTCAAACCCTTTCTTTTTCTCTTCTTCTTCTGGGATCCCTATCTGAATTCAAATGGTGCATTTGATATTGTTCCAGAGGGCTCTGAGACTATCCTCAGTTCTTTTCATTCTTTTTACTTTATCTGCTTGTCAGAAGTTATTTCCACCATTTTATCTTCCAGCTCACTGATTTATTCTTCTGCTTCAGATATTCTGCTATTGATTTCTTCCAGAGTATTTTTAATTTCAGTAATTGTGTTGTTTGTCTCTGTATGTTTATTCTTTAATTCTTCTAGGTCTTTGTTAATTGTTTCTTGCATTCTCTCCATTTTGTTTTCAAGGTTTTTGATCATTTTTACTATTATTATTCTGAATTCTTTTTCAGGTAGGTTGCCTATTTCCTCTTCATTTATTTGGACTTCTGTGTTTCTAGTTTGTTCCTTCATTTGTGTAGTATTTCTCTGCCTTTTCATTATTTTTTTTTAACCTAGTGTGTTTGAGGTCTCCTTTTCCCAGGCTTCAAGATAGAATTCTTTCTTCCTTTTGGTTTCTGCTCTCCTAAGGTTGATCCAATGGTTTGTGTAAGCTTGTATAGGGTGAGATTTGTGCTGATTTTTTGTTTGTTTGTTTGTTTGTTTTTCCTTTGATGGGCAAGGCTGAGTGAGGTGGTAATCCTGTCTGCTAATGATTGGGTTTGTATTTTTGTTCTGTTTGCTGTTTAGATGCAGTGTTCTGCACAGGGTGCTACTGGTGGTTGGGTGATGCCAGGTCTTATATTCCAGTGGTTTCCTTTGTGTGAGTTCTCACTATTTGATACCACGTAGGGTTAGTTCTCTGGTAGTCTAGGGTCTTGGAGTCAGTGTTCCCACTCCAAAGGCTCAGGGCTTGATCTCAACTAGTGTCTCAGATTTGGGTCAGTTAGTCCACTTGCTTGTTGCTGACAGTCAAGCCAAACGGTGAACGAATTTTGCTGGATGGGAACATCCTTTTATTGCCTTAGTTCCTTTGCTCCTATTCATTTACTAGGCTGAGGCTTCTTAGAAAAGTATCATGCTGGAATTTCCATCTCCTGAGCAGAGCATGGCCAGCCCTCAGCTCCAGCTATATCCCAAGTGAGGCACTGTGGTCCACTGGCTGCAAGCAGATAACTACTGCCAGGCTGGATTTGTACTATTGCCCTTATATCCCACCCGCCAGGCCCATCGTTGGCTGGCAGCCTCAAATGCTGTCCCAGACCCCCTCCTTTAGTCTTTACCATCTCAGTGAATGACATTGCCAATTCACTCTGTTGTTCAGGCAGAAAGCATCCTTGATTCCTCTTATTTCCTCAACTACAGATCCACTCTATTCATCATCAAGAACTATTGATTCCATTATCCAAATGTATTCCAAATATGACTGCTTTTCAACCACCCTAGTCTAAGCCAAAGCCCCCTTTTTCCATAGGCTGCCTAAACACAATTGCAGGTTTCTTTGTGATAAATCTTCTTTGCAGAAAAATGGGGGGTGAGGTGGGGGAAGAGGAAATAATTTTAGGGAGTGAACAATGTATCAGTCAGAGATTAGATGCATATTGACTGTTCTTATCAGCTCTGTTTCCCTTAAGAAATCAGACATTTTTATCAGAAAGAATTCTAAGTCATCTTTCTTGACTTTTAATAAAGAATCTATGAACTATGGTCCAAGTATGCCATTTTCCTGGGTGCACAGTAGCCTTCTGCTTTTATGTCCTCATGAACACCTGGTTAAACCCAGAGACAGTGTAAAATGTGTAGAAGAAAGGGAAAGAAAGAAACAAAAGGATTTTTAGAGATAGGTCATTTTTTAATGTGAAAAAAAATATCACAGACTTCTCCTGCTCAAATCTTGTCAATACTTTCCTATCACATTCAAAATAAAATTCAGGAATTTTCTGGTGGTCCAGTGGTTGAGAATCTGCCTTGCAATGCAGGGGACATGAGTTCAATCCCTGGTTAGGGAACTAAGATCTCAGATGCTGTGGAGCAACTAAGCCAGTGTGCCACAACTCTTGAGCCTGCACACTACAACTAGAGAGTCTGCGTGCCACAGCAAAAGATCCCAAGGGCTGCAAGTAAGACCCAATGCAGCCAAATAAATTCCCATCTCCAGGGGATCTTCCCAACCCTGGGACTGAACCCAGGTCTCCTGCATTGCAGGTAGCTAATTTTAAAATAAATAAATGAAAAAAAAAATCCAAACTCTTTACTATATTATACAAGATAACCCTTCTCCCTAACTTCATCTGTTAGTCTCTCCATTGCAGCAGCAACTCTTGCCATCTTAGACTTCTTGCTATTTCTTAAAAAGGCTAAGGTCACTTCCTTTCAAGGTTTGTAAATTCTAGTCTCTAGAACACTCTTCACCAAAAACTTCCAATGGCTTATACTCTCACTCCATTCATTTTTCTGGGCCAGTGTCACCTCATAAGGCAGGTCTTCCTTCCAAATAAGTACTCTCTTCCACTGAAACTCTTTCTCTTTATTGTGCTTTATTATTCTTCAAAGTCCTTAGATTTACCTGAATCTGGCTTGAAAATGTTAGTTTTAGATATGATAGAAGGCAAACTAGTGGTATATCGATGGATGAATGAAGAGAGATTGATGATACTCAGGGGAAGACATGAGATCTGAAATATCAAAACTAGTCATACAAAAGAAAACAAGAGTGTCTCTCTGATTTTATAACTGTAACTGCTTTTACACTTGGGGACTAGGTTAGGAAAGAGCTGGGGGGGAAGTTTGTGATGATAATAGGTTTGGGAAAATGACCGTGTTCTGGAGAGATTTAATGGAAGAGTAAAGGAATGACATCAGGGAGCAATTTAGAATTATACCCCAAGAGGGAGCCTGGATCCAGGAAATTATTGAAAGTCGCCCTCTGATGGTAACAAATAGGAAGTCCTTACTGAGAACAACTGGGGGACTTTGATGACTCCTGGGAATAAAAATTTGAGGGAAAGAAAAATTAGGAATCCATAAGCAGATACAGAGGATCTGGGGCTTAATGTCCAGTTTAAATATAAGCCAAGGGGAAAATATATTGATTTGGATTTGAGAAAACCAATATAGCTAAATAGTTAGCAGAAAGTTGATCAAACTAATATTTATTACATTATTACATGCATTTCAGGTATTCAGATTCATAACTTGAAATGTGAGTATAGCCTCTGAGTGGTTACTAAGGCAATGTTTGAACTTTATGTAATTGGACATGCAAGGAATCCAATCTTATTTCCCCAGTACCTGCCCTCTCTACTCCTTATACGTCCAGAAATCTTTGAGTGGTTACCAATATGGTGGAGGTCAGAGCAAGGAATAGTCTTCCTTCGTTCTTACTGCATAGTCTAAGGTAACTCTTCAATGCATACAGACTCTAACTTTTACCTAAGTCTTTGCCTTCAGGGGAGAGACACTGTTTGATGAGATGCTGGAGTTGGCCAATAGACAACCCTTGGGGGATCTAGAAGATTCTATGTTGGTCTATGAGCACTTTTGGAAATTCTCTTGGGAATTTCATGTGTGCACGCTAAGTCGCTTCAGTAGTGTCCGACTCTTCTTAGTCCTATGGACTGTAGCCTGCCAGGCTCCTCTGTCTGTGAGGATTGTCCAGGCAATAAAATTGGATTGGGTTGTCATGTCCTCCTCCAGGGGACCTTCCTGACCCAGGGACGGAACCTGCATCTCTTGGGTCTCCTGCATTGCAGGTGGATACTTCACCACTAATGCCACGCGGGAAGCCAGGAAGTTTCATAGCTCCATTTATTAAAAAAAAAAACACATAGACATACAATATGAGATTAAAACATAATCTAATCAAAACCTCAGTTAATATAGGGGGAAATATTCTATCCACATATAGAAGAGAAACACATTATCCTATTCAAAAACTATTTGGTCCAGTACTTCAATTCACACAATTAAAACATTTAATGACACTACTTTATGAATATTTGGTATATTAAATATGCTTGTATAACTTTTTATGACTGAATGTCATTAGTTTAACAGGTTCCATAGGAAAAAATATGAAATCTAATTACAGTAAAGGGCTTACCAGCAAATTAGACACTGAAGAAGAAAGTCTCAGTAAATCTGATAACAAGAGAAACTATCCAAACTGAAGCATATAGAGAGCATATGAAATACGTAAGAAAAATAAACAAAGTCACATGACCTAAGCCTTTGCCTTCAGGGACGAGACACTATTAAATGGGATGCTAGAGTCAGCCAACAGTTAACCCTTGGGGGATCTACCACAGTATCAAGTGGTCTAACTTATGTGTATTTGGAGGGCCTGGGAAGTGGGGGAGGGCAAATATTTTAAGACATTATAGCCAAAAAGTTTCAAATTTGAAGAAAAATTTCAATCAATGGGTTGAAGAGGCTTGACAAACCTAAAGAAGAATAAACAAAAAGAAAATGGCACTGAGGCACTGTGTGCTCAAGTTTCTGAAAACCTGTAATAAAGCAAAGCGGGGGAAAGATACACAATTGTTTGGTCTGGGTTAAGGGTACATACCATTCTAACAACTTTATTTTCCTCTAAGTTTTAAATTCTTTTCTTTTAATTCTAAGCTTTAAATTTTCTTCTAATTTTTAAAGACTTTTCTAAGTTTAAATTTTTTTTAAGTTTTAAATTCTATCAAAATGAATAGTTACCAAGAAAACAAGATATAACAAAAACACTGGTTGCTAGTAGGAAAAGTGGTAGGTAAGAATTCAGAGGTAAGCAGTCTTCCTTTTTAACTTCATCTGTTCAGGAAGATGATATATTTCTTAAATTTGTAAGTGATGAAAGGGAAGAACCTACAACTAAGAATACTCTACCAAGCAAGACTCTCATCCAGATTTGACAGAGAAATCAAAATCTTACCAGACAAGTAAAAGACAATTTAGCATCGCCAAATTGGCTTTACAACAAATGCTAAAGGAACTTCTCTAGGCAGGAAACACAAGAGAAGGAAAAGACCTACAGAAAATTCGCAAATCAATCAATGTAATACACCACATTAACAAATTGAAAAATAAAAACCACATGATTATCTCAATAGATGCAGAGAAAGCCTTTGACAAAATTCAACATCCATTTATGATAAAAACCCTCCAAAAAGCAGGAATAGAAGGAACATACCTCAACATAATAAAAGCTATATATGACAAACCCACAGCAAACATTATCCTCAATGGTGAAAAACTGAATGCATTTCCCCTAAAGTCAGGAAGAAGACAAGGGTGCCCAGTCTCACCACTACTATTCAACATAGTTTTGGAAGTCTTGGCCACAGCAATCAGAGCAGATAAAGAAATAAAAGGAATCCAGATTGGAAAAGAAGAAGTAAAACTCTCACTGATTGCAGATGACATGATCCTCTACATAGAAAACCCTAAAGACTCTACCAGAAAATTACTAGAGCTAATCAGTGAATATAGTAGTGTCAGGATACAAAATCAACACACAGAAATCCCTGGCATTCCTATACACTAGCAATGAGAAAACAGAAAGAGAAATTATGGAAACAATTCCATTCACCATCAAAACAAAAAGAATAAAATACTTAGGAGTATTTCTACCTAAAGAAACAAAAGACTTGTATATAGAAAACTATAAAACACTGATGAAAGAAATCAAAGAGGACACAAATAGATGGAGAAATATACCATGTTCGTGGATTGGAAGAATCAATATAGTGAAAATGAGTATACTACCCAAAGCAATCTATAGATTCAATGCAATTCCTATCAAGCTACCAGAGGTCTTTTTCAGAGAATTAGAACAGATAATTTCACAATTTGTATGGAAATACAAAAAACCTCGTATAGCCAAAGCAATCTTGAGAAAGAAGACTGGAACTGGAGGAATCAACCTACTTGACTTTAGGCTATACTACAAATCCACAGTCATTAAGACAGTATGGTACTGGCACAAAGACAGAAATATAGATCAATGCAACAAAATAGAAAGCCCAGAGATAAATCCACGCATCTATGGACACCTTATCTTTGACAAAGGAGGCAAGAACATACAATGGAGAAAAGACAATCTCTCTAACAAGTGGTGCTGGGAAAACTGGACAACCACTTGTAAAAGAATGAAACTAGAGCACTTTCTAACACCATACACAAAAATAAACTCAAAATGGATCAAAGATCTAAACATAAGACCAGAAAGTATAAAACTCCTAGAGGAAAACATAGGCAAAACACTCTCCAACATAAACCAAAGCAGGATCCTCTATGACCCACCTCCCAGAATATTGGAAATAAAAGCACAAATAAGCAAATGGGACCTAATTAAAATTAAAAGCTTCTGCACAACAAAGGAAACTAAAAGCAAGGTGAAAAGGCAGCCTTCAGAATGGGAGAAAATAATAACAAACAAAGCAACGGACAAACAATTAATCTCAAAAATATACAAGCAACTCCTGCAGCTCCATTCCAGAAAAATAAACAACCCAATCAAAAAGTTGGCCAAAGAACTAAACAGACATTTCTCCAAAGAAGACATAAAAATGGCTAACAAACACATGAAAAGATGCTCAACATCACTCATTATCAGAGAAAATGCAAATCAAAACCACAATGAGGTATCACTTTACACCAGTCAGAATGGCTGCCATCCAAAAGTCTACAAGCAATAAATGCTGGAGAGGATGTGGAGAAAAGGGAACCCTCTTACACTGTTGGTGGGAATGCAAACTAGTACAGCCACTATGGAGAACAGTGTGGAGATTCCTTAAAAAACTGAAAATAGAACTGCCATATGACCTACCAATCCCACTGCTGGGCATACACACCGAGGAAACCAGAGTTGAAAGAGACACTTGTACCCCAATGTTCATCACTGCATTGTTTACAATAGCCAGGACATGGAAGCAACCTAGATGTCCATCAACTGACGAATGGATAAGAAAGCTGTGGTACATATACACAATGGAATATTACTCAGCCATTAAAAAAAATTCATTTGAATCAGTTCTACTCAGGTGGACAGAACTGGAGCCTATTATCCAGAGTGAAGTAAGCCAGAAGGAAAAACAAAAATACAGTATACTAATGCATATATATGGAATTTAGAAAGATGGTAACAAGAACCCTGCCTGCGAGACAGCAAAAGAAACGCAGATGTATAGAACAGTCTTGTGGACTCTGTGGAAGAGGGCAAGGGTGGGATGATATGGGAGAATGGCATTGAAACATGTTAATTATCATATGTGAAATCAATTGCCAGCTCAGGTTTGATGCTCAGGGCTGGTGCACCAGGATGACCCAGAGAGAGGGAATCGGGAGGGAGGAGGGAGGGGGGTTCTGGAAGGGGAACATATGTATACCCATGGCAGATTCATGTCAATGTATGGCAAAACCAACACAATAAAGTAAAGAAAAAATAAAGAAAGAAAGAAAAGAAAGGCAAAACATTTAAGAAATTGGTAGGATCATATATACCAATTAATAATTAAATGTAAATGGATTAAATATACCAATCAAAAGACATAGATTGGCTGGGTGGATGAAAACATGTGCATGTAAGCACTTCCACTCATCACATCACTCTATTTAACCCCTCAAATTGTATGTAGCTATTTTATGTTGTTAGGTTAATCATGTTTCCATTATGGCTTGCAATTGTAATTACCTTTAGACTATAAAATTTTTGCACCTTGTTTTATGTCCCTGGATATGTTCCAGTGTCTCCTAGTTGAGAGTCTATTGGGATTTGAATAGAATTTGGGTCCTACTGTTGTGTGAAAAGTGTGTAAATCTTAATTATGCTGAATTGGTTGAAGGTGTTTTTCATACCTACTGTATCCTCTACTTTTCTGTATATTTATTCTATTAATTTTTGAGAGTTTGGTATTGAAACTCCAACTAAAAAAACTCTTAATTTTGCTACTTAAAAATATTGCAATATATAGTGAAACTGTATGTAACTTCGTTCTGTATTTTCCAAGTCTCCTATAAATGTGTTCTAATACTTCCATAATTTAAAAATACAAAAGAGGAAAAAATATTTTCCATCCTTATTTATCTAAGAAAAACTTACATTAATTTCAAAAAACACAACTTAAAATGTATTTTATTATTTTTAAGGTGCTGTAATTTATTAATAATGGTCTCTTTTATTTTTTAATTGAAGTATGGTTTATTTACAATATATTAGTTTCAGCTATACAGGCTAATGATTCAGTATTTTTACAGATTATTTTCCATTAAAAGCTGAGAATTTCATGGCAGTCCAGTGGTTATGACTCAGTGCTTTCACTGCCAGGGCCCATGTTAAATCCCTAGTGAGGGAACTATGATCCTGCAAGGGAACTAAAATCTTGTGCATGGCATTGCCGAAAAGAAAAATGTTCTTACAAGATAATGATTATAATTTCCTGTGCTATACAATATATCCTTGTAGTTTATCAATTTTATATGTAATAGCTTGTATTTCTTAATGCCCTACCCCTAATTTGTCCCCTTCCCCTCTCCTTTCCCCTTTGATAACCATTAATTTGTTTTCTATATTTCTGAGCCTGTTTTGCATATACATTCATTTGTATTATATTTTAGATTCCACTTATAAGTAATATCATAATGTTTATCTTTCTCTGTTTTACTAAGCATAATAAACTCTAAGTCCATCTACGTTGTTGCAAGGAATTTCATTCTTTTTCATAGTTGAGTATTAGCTCATTGTATGTATAAACCACATCTTCTTTATCTATTTAACTGTTGATGGACACTCAGGTTGTTTCTGTATCTTAACTATTGTAAATGGTGCTGCTATGAACACTAGGATGCATGTATCTTTTTGAATTAGTTTTTTCTGCCAAAGAATGCTAAAACTACCACACAATGGCACTCATCTCACACACTAGTAAAGTAATGCTCAAAATTCTCCAAGCCAGGCTTCAGCAATACGTGAACCATGAACTTCCAGATGTTCAAGTTGGTTTTAGAAAAGGCAGAGGAACCAGAGATCAGATTGCCAACATCTGCTGGATCAATGAAAATGCAAGAGAGTTCCAAAAAAACATCTATTTCTGCTTTATTGACTATGCCAAAGCCTTTGACTGTGTGGGTAACAACAAGCTGTGGAAAATTCTGAAAGAGATAGGAATACCAGACCACCTGACCTGTCTCTTGAGAAACCTATATGCAGGTCAGGAAGCAGCAGTTAGAACTGTACATGGAACAACAGACTGGTTCCAAATAGGGAAAGGAGTATGTCAAGGCTGTATTGTCACCCTCCTTGTTTAACTTATATGCAGAGTGCATCATGAGAAACGCTGGGCTGGAAGAAACACAAGCTGGGATCAAGATTGCAGAGAGAAATATCAATAACCTCAGATATGCAAATGACACCACCCTTATGGCAGAAAGTGAAGAGGAATTAAAAAGCCTCTTGATAAAAGTGAAAGAGGAGAGTGGAAAAGTTGGCTCAACATTCAGAAAACTAAGATCATGACATCTGGTCCCATCACTTCATGGGAAATAGATGGGGAAACAGTGGAAACAATGGCTGACTTTATTTTTCTGGGCTCCAAAATCACTGCAGATGGTGATTGCAGCCATGAAATTAAAAGACGCTTACTTCTTGGAAGGAAAATTATGACCAACCTGGATAGCATAATGAAAAGCAGAGACATTACTTTGCCAACAAAGGTCCGTCTAGTCAAGGCTATGGTTTTCCCAGTGGTCATGTATGGATGTGAGAGTTGGACGGTGAAGAAAACTGAGTGCTGAAGAATTGATGCTTTTGAACTGTGGTGTTGGAGAAGACTCCTGATAGTCCCTTGGACTGCAAGGAGAGTACCTTGGACTGCAAGGAGACTGCAAGGATGGACCAGTCCGTCCTAAAGGAGATCAGTCCTGGGTGTTCATTGAATGGACTGATGTTGAAGCTGAAACTCCAATACTTTGGCCACCTCATGTGAAGAGCTGACTCATTGGAAAAGACCCTAATACTGGGAAGGACTGGGGACAGGAGGAGAAGGGGACGACAGAGGATGAGATGGCTGGATGGCGTCACCAACTCGATGCACATGAGTTTGGGTAAACTCCAGGAGTTGGTGATAGACAGGGAGGCCTGGTGTGCTGCAATTCATGGGGGTCGCAAAGAGTCGTACATGACTGAGCATCTAAATTGAACTGAACTGGCCCAGGAGTGGAATTGCTGGATCATATGGAAAATCTGATTTTAGTTTTTTGATGACCCTCCATAGTGGCTGTACCAATTTACATTCCCACCAACAGTTTTACAAAAGTTCCCTTTTCCCCACATCCTCTCCAACATTTCTTATTTGTAGACTTTTTGATGATAGCCATTCCAACAGATGTGAGGTGATATCTCATTGTTGTTTTTATTATTTCTCTGTGATGTTGAGCACTTTTCATGTGCCTGTTTGCCATCTCTATGCCTTCTTTGCAAAAATATCTATTCAGATATTCTGCCCATTTTTTGATTGGGCTGCTTGTTGATGTTTATTTATTTTGGATATTAACCCCTTATCAGTCATGGCATTTGAAAATATTTTCTCTCATTTCATAAGTTGCCTTTTCATTTTGTCACTGGTTTCCTTTACTATACAAACATTTTTACTGATAATTAAGACCCATTTCTTTACCTTTGTTTTTATTTATATTGCTTTCAGATATTTACCCAAAAATATTGCTACAATTTATGTCAAAGAATGTTCTGCCTATGTTCTCTTCTAAGAGTTTTATGGTTTCTGGTCTTACACCTAGGTCTTTAATCCATTTTGAGTTTCTTTTTTGTGTATGGTGTTAGGAAATGCTCTAATCTCATTATTTTACATGTAGCTGTCCAGTTTCCCCAGCATCACTTACTGAAGATACTTTCCCATCTCCACTGTATATTCTTGCCTCGTTTGTTGTAGATTAATCAACCATAAGTGTGTGGGTTTATTTTTGGGCTCTCTGTTCTATTCCATTGAGCTATGTGTCTTTTTTTGTGCCAGTTCCATGCTGTTTTGATTACTGTAGCCCTGTTGTTTAGTCTGAAGCCTAGGAGGGTAATACCTCTAGCTTTGTTCTTTTTTCTCAATATAACCTTGGTATTTTGGGGTCTTTTGTGGTTCCAAATGAATTTTAAGATTATTTAAGTTCTGTAGAAAATATCATAAATATTTTTATAAGGATTGTATTAAATTTGTAGATTGCTTTGGGTAGGATGGCCATTTGTACAATATTAATTCTTCCAGTCCAAGAGCATGGATACCTTCCCATTTCTTGTATCATGCTCAATTTCCTTCATCAATGTTTTATAGTTTTCAGAGTACAGGTCTCTCACCTCCTTAGTTAACTTTAAAAACATGTGTTTAAAGTTGTATAGTTTTTTCCAAGGTGACATACAGATAGCTAAAAAGCATACAAAAAGATGCTCAATATCACTGTTAGAGAAAAGCAAATCAAAACTACAATTAGATATCACCTCACACCAGTCAGAATGGCCATCATCAAGAAGTCTACAAACAAAAAACACTAGAGATGGTATGGAGAAAAGGGAACTCTCCTATACTGTTGGTGGGAATGCAAATTGGTGCAGCCACTAGGGAGAATAGTATGGAGGTTTCTTAAAAAAAGAAAAGTATAGTTGCCATATGATCTAGCAATCCCACTCCTGGGCATTTATCTGGAGAAAACCATAATTTGAAAAGATACATGCACCCCAATGTTTACAACAGCACCACTTACAATAGCCAAGACATGAAAGCAACCTAAATGTCCACTGACAGATGAATGGATAAAGAAGATGTAGCGTACACACACACACACACACACACACACACAATGGAATACTACTCAGCCATAAAAAGAATGAAATAATGCCATTTGTAGCAAGATGGATGGAACTACAAATTATCATACTAGGTGAAGTAAGTCAGAGAAAGACGAATATCATGATATCACTTAAATGTGGAATCTAAAAACAATGATACAGATGAACTTATTTACAAAACAGAAATGGACTCACAGACATAGAAAACAAACTTATGATTACCAAAGGGGAAAGATGGGGGGAGGAATAAATTAGGAGTTTTTGACTAACGTATACATACTACATATACAAAATAGATAATGAACAAGTACCTACTGGATAGCACAGGGAACTCTACTCGATATTCTGTAATTACCTACATGAGAAAAGAATCTGAAAAAGAATGGATAAATGTATAACTGAGTCACTTTAATGTATCCCTGAAAAAAAAATGTATCCCTGAAACTAACATAACATTGTAACTATACTCCAATATAAACTAAAAATTATAAATAAATAAATAATTGAAGTAACTGTTAAAACAAAAAAGTCGTATAGCTTATGTAGATGCAAAATATGACAAGAATATAATGTACTGGGGGAACAGAAGTATACAGTTGTAAAGGCTTTTCTATATGTATCAAAGATACACTAAAATATATAAAGGTACACTAAAAGATATATATTGCAAACATATAGCAAACAATAAAACAAAGAAATGCAACTAAGAAGCTTCTAGAGCAAGGGTCCCCAACCTTCAGGATCTAATTCCTGATGATCTGAGGTGGAACTTATGTAATAATAACAGAAGTAAAGTGTATAATAAATGTAATGTGCTTGAATCATCCTGAAACCATGCCTCCCCTAACCCCTCAATCCAATGAAAAATTGTCTTCCACAAAACCAGTCCCTTTTGCCACTGTTCTAGTGGATATTAAAAAAAAATTCTAAAATTACTTAATCTAGGGAATTCCCTGGCAGTCCAGGGCCCAGGGTCAATCCCTGGTCAGGGAACTAAGATCCCACAAGCTGCACAACATGGCCAAAATAAAACAAAACAAAACTAATATTAGTCTACAAGAAGGTGGAAAAGAGAAAGATGTACAAAAAATAGTGGTAATAAATAGAGAACAAACAACAAGATTGTTTTAAAGACAGCTATATAAATTAAATATTTAAGTAACCTAACAGACCAACTGAAAGACAGATGTTAAACTGGATTAAAAAGCAAGAACCAATTATGTGCTATCTCCCACATACTCATTTTATAAAGATACAGATTGGTTAAACAGAAAAGTTTAAATATAACATAGTCATACCAATCACTTCATATCAGATTAAGTAGATTTCAAAAGGAGAAATATTACCAAGGATAAGGATGAATATCTTATAAACTAGTCAGTTACAAAGATATAAAAATCCTACTAATATATGCAAAATAAGGTTAAACATGTATAGAAAATCTAATTGAAGTACAAGGAGAACAAAATAACTCAATTACAGCATCTTCATAATTATACAGATAGTGACACAGAAGTTATGAGGGATACAAGCAAGCAACAACATCCATATAATAATTATGGAATAATATGCAAAACAGCAAAAAGAAAATCTCAAATGCCCACAGGACATTGATCAAAAAAAGTTTCAATTTATAAAGGATTAAAAAAATGAGTATGTCTCCTAACCATTTTTAAATTAAATGAGAAATCAGTAGAAAGACACAAAGTCACCAAACAGTGGGAAATAACAGTGTACTTCTAAAGGATTCATTGATCATAAAGGAAATAAAAGGGTGTTTTTAAATGTTTTGAAACAAATTGAAATGCATGCATTAAGACTTCTGAGATGCAGGTAAGGCATTTCTTACAGGAATATTTGTATTATTAGGTGATTGTATTAGAATAGAAGAAAGATTCCAAAACCATGATGTAAGCTTCAACCCTAAAAAACTAATATATGCAGAGCAAACTAAACACTAAGTGAACAGAAGGCAATAAATTAAATGGAAGCAACAACCAACAAAGTAAAAATAAGAATCAATGAAACCAAAAACCATTTCTTTGAAAAGATGAGTAGATACAACTATTTTAACAGTAGTAAAAAAGCAGATAACCACAGGAGATGCTATAGGTATTTTAAAAGTC
Organism: Antilocapra americana; assembly: GCA_007570785.1. Taxonomy (NCBI): domain Eukaryota; kingdom Metazoa; phylum Chordata; class Mammalia; order Artiodactyla; family Antilocapridae; genus Antilocapra; species Antilocapra americana. The sequence goes on from ML662453.1 coordinate 141,820, forward strand.
AGTGAACTATATAGTTTCTAGGCCTAATCCAGCCTACTGTTTACCAAAAATCTTACTGGAGCTCAGCATGGTCACTTTCATGTCTACATTGCTTAAAAAAAATTGTGCAACTAATGATTTGATTTACATTCCAAATACAATTAGCAAAAATGTCAAAATCATATGCAGTGATCTTATAAAAAACACATATTGACAAAGGAACATGCATTTCAGACATTGCTGGTACTGAGAAACCAAGTTTTACATCAAATCAACTGCTTTACAATTATATTAATTGCTTCTAATCAGAAAGCAATTTTAAAGCATTTTTATTTTTAAACTAATGATTTGTTAATGATAGATAGGTGTTTTAGTTATGTTTTAAGACCTGATTGGGAGATTTGTATTGACATATAATCCATTATAATACTTCCACTTAAAATGATAGGCAATACACTCTTGCTTAACATTTTTATACAGAACATCTGGTTTTCGGGAAAGAATTATTCACTTAAGTAGGAGATATCTGAAGACAAATTTATAATCTTCAAATGAATGGAAGGGAATAAAGAAAAACTGATACAATATAAATCAGGAAAAGAAAAAGAATAAAAGCAAAGACAAATATGGTAAATTGGAAAAACACAAAAAATGCTGACAGAGACTGCAAAAGAAGAAGTACATGTACATGTGTAACTAAATCACTTTGCTATACACTTGAAACTATCACAACATTGTTATCAACTATACTCCAAAATAAAATTAAAAGTTAAAAAAATGAGTTAGTAGAAATAAGTCCAAATAAATCAAAAATCACAATAAACAAAGTAGATTAAGGTTACCTGTGAGATGGACATTTTCAGATTAGATTTTAAAAATCCAGTCATATGCTATTTACCTAGACACATTTAAAATATAGCAACACAGAATGGCTGTAAACAATGCAATGTAGTGTGTGGACAGAATATTCTGTTCACTGTCTTCTTAGGTCTCCTCCGCCTCTATCTACTTTGTCTCCTATGCCATCAAATCTCTATGTCACAGGTGGTGTACAAGAGACCCCCCTGGAACAGAATCAATAATGGCAGCTTAGTGACAAATAACAGTAGCCCTGGTGAATAGATCAGTTGGTAAATAATCCGCCTGCAATGCAGGAGAACCTAGGTTCGATTCCTGGGTTGGGAAGGTCCCCTGGAGAAGGGAAAGGCTACCCACTCTAGTATTCTGGCCTAGAGAATTCCATGGACTGTATAGGCCATGGGTTCTCAAAGAGTTGGACATGACTGAGCGACTTTCACTGGTGAATTTAGGCAGGTAACGCATGATCCTGTCTAGGGTTAAAAAAAAATAAAACACTGGAAACTGTTTGATTTCATCTTACAGGGCCAGCAGTACATTTTTACCATCTTGCTATAAGTGTGTCAGACATGTATCTATGATGCTGGGACTGGATTCTACAAATTTCATTTTCCAGATTCCCTTACAAGCTAGGAGGCGCTGTCAACTGGAGACACTTTCAGAAACTGGGAAGTGGAGGAAGGAAGGAGTCTTTTCTAGTTTCTAGTTTGAGTCTACATACCCTCCAGGTCTAGCCTCCAGCTTCTTCAAGAATTTCCAGTAATAACCTTACCATGCCCAATCAAGATACCGGTAGCAGCCAAGTCCACCATACTCTTTTATCCATTGGCCATATCCCATTAAGTGATCTGGGCTGTACTCCCTTAGCAGTCTACACACTGCAGTAGTAAACTGTCTTCTTCCCTAGGTTCTGGTAACATCATATCTTCCATTCTGTTACCCAGCTCTAGGAATTCTGTAGCTTCTTCCTACAGATATTAATCTCTGAGTTACCCCAACCTCTCTTTTACATGTTTGGTGTTCCAACGACTGTGTAATCAGTTCCCTTTATTAAACACCCCTCATTTGAAATATTGAAAATAGTTTCCACTGTTTTGACTGGACCTTAACTGATGTAATAACATCGATCTTATTATCCCAAAGAAAATCATGCATGTCCAGGAAGTATTCTAAAAGCCTTGGTGAAACACATGTATGCCAGGAAGTGGGAAAATATGAGGGCTTTTAACCTGCCTTACACTAAGAAAAAGGCACAATGCTTGGAGGCAAAAAAAAATAACACATCTGGATGTGTTGCATTGACAAAACATGACTCTTGAAAAACTGCCAAATTTGAGTGGAGCAAGAAAAGTTTCTTCAGCTGGCTCACGCCACAGACAAGCAGTTCTGTCACTTGGCTCTTATGATTCATTAGATCTCAGGATACTAAAAGGTCAGGATGATGAAAAGTGTGTGACGTGTTGGTAATAAGATCACATTAGTGACATCTAGGGCTTTGGAAAAAAAAAAAGCAGTGTCCTTGTGGACATGTCCAAGTACCTATTCTCCTTATGAACCCAACTTGTTGTTTCTTTGGAATATGTATCCAAAGTAAAAACACTGTGTCATATGGTACACATATCTATCTAAAAATATAGTTTATCTAAGAAAGGTTAGATTGCCCTCTGCAATGACTTCCAGTCTATTTTTCCACCCGTAGTCCTGGAGATTCTTATATTATCAAATCTTACTGAAGACATTTTTTCCTGCTATGCTCAGAAACTCATGGATCTCTTTTTCTTTTCTTATGGTATTTATTAATTTTTATTTGGCTGCACTGGGTCGTAGTTGCAACAAAGATCCAAGTGCTGCAACTAAGACATCAGATCTTCCTTGCATTATGTGGAGTCTTTTTGTTGGGGTGCACGGACTCTCTGATTGTGGCTCACAGGCTTTATTGCTCCAAGGCATGTGGGATCTTCCTGGTCCAGGGACCAAACCTGCATCCCCTACTTTCCAAGGCAGATTGTTAACCACTAGACCACTAAGGAAGCCCCTCATGGATCCCTTTTTCTACCTCTGTTGGCTCATCTCCCTATATGATTTGCTTCCGGCCAGTCATAAAATCTTTAGAGGATTATTACCCTTGGGCTGCTGGAGCCACTTACTCCAGAGAATAGGAAGACCCTGGCAGTTTGGGTCACCCCAGGGTATCCTGTAGGCAATGGGAAACTGTAGTATTAAGTATTAAAGCCCAGCTCCTTTGCCATAAAATGGCTCAGACTGAGGGTGTACTTTCCTTTCCAGAACTCCCCCACAGGATTGGATTGAGGCTAGGACTCTGTCCGAAACACTTCATTTTTCAATTTCTTCTGTTTTTCTGTCCTGCATCCTTTATTCCCTTACCAGTTTATCCCGTGATGACTTCTTAGTAAATCACCAGCAAGTAAATCCATATCTCAAGGTCAGCTTTTGAAGAACATGATCTAAGATGTATCTCTCTCCTCTCCACACATACATTTAGTACTATTCAACTTTCTATTTTTTTCCTATTAGATGTCAAGTAATATCTCATTGTTGTTTGAATTTGCATTTCTCTGATTATTCACCAGTGTGAACATTTCTTGGTATCTTAATCAATTTTTGGTTTCTTCTGCCCATTGTTTTATTGGGATTGCTATTTTCTTTGTCTACACCAGGTCTTAGTTGTGGCACGTGGGATCTTTGATTTTTGTTGCAGCATGTGGGATCTAGTTCCCTCAACAGGGATCAAACCGGGGCCCCCTACACCGGAAGCTCAGTCTTGGCCACTGGACCACCAGGGAAGTCCCTGGATTGCTGTTTTTTTCTTGTTCATTTACAAAAATTTTTTGGTGTATTCTGTATTTCAATCCATTGTCAGTTTTAATGAGTACAAGTAATCTGACTTAATTCTATTATTTGTCTATTAATTTTTCCCCTGGATAGAAAGCTTTTATTTTTTTAGTACTTTCATCAAGACTTTTATTAACCATTTTAAAGTGAACAATTCAGTGACGTGTTCATTCACAATGTTATGCAACCACCACTTTTGTTTAGCTCTGAAGCATCGCTCCAAAGTAAAACCCTGATTCATTAAGCAGTTTCCCACCACCCTGCCTCCAATTTGTTCAATCTCTATGAACGTTTCTCTTCTCGATAGGTCATGTAAATGGAACCATACAATATATGGTTTTGTGTCTGACTTCTCTTGCTTAGCATAATGTTTTGGAGGGTCATAAATGTTACAGCATGTATTATTATTTCATTTTTAATGGCTGAATAATATTCCATTGTATGGCTAGACCACACTGTGTTTATTCATTCTTCCATTGATAGACATTTGTGCTGTTTCTACCTTTTGGCTGTTAAGAAGAGGGCTACTATGAACATTCATGTCCATGTACTTGTCTGAGCATTTGTTTTTAATTGTTTGGAGTATATCGCTAGGAGTAAAACTGTGGGGGCATATGGCAATTCTGTGTTTAACTTTTTGAAGAACCACTAAACTATTTTCCACAATGACTGAACCATTTTACATCCCCAAAAGCAATGTACCAGGGTTTCAATTTCTTTACCCCTTTGCTTGTTATTTTCCACTTTTTTTTAAATTTTTTTAATTGTTTTTGCCATACATTGTCATGATATCACCATGGGTTTACATATGTTTCCCCTCCGGAACCCCCCTCCCTCCTCCCTCCCCCCCGGGAAATCTCGCTGCACCAGCCCCGAGCATCAATCCTGGGCTGGCGATTGATTAGACACATGACAGTTAACATGCTTCAATGCTCTTCTCCCATATCATCCCACCCTTACCCATCCTTTCTAGTGGATGTGAGGTGTTACGTCATCATAGTTTTGCAAAACTTTTATTGATGTAATCAACATTTTTGCATCATGGGTTTGAGTTTTCTAAATTTTGTTTAAAAGTCTGTCCCTGCTCCTAGGACATAAATATATTCACTGAGTTTTTCTTCTAGGACTCCCCCCATGCTTGCCCTCACACATTTGTCTTTAACCCATCTAGAATCTCCCTTTGTATTTGATGTTAGGTAAGTATCCAATTTTTATTTCTCAACATAGTGATGATGTTAAGGAATAATTCAGTTTATGTTGCTCCACAGAGTGAGTCTTTTTCCTCAAAAATCACCTACAAATCAATCAAGCAAGCAAGCAATTTTCATTTCTCAATGAGTTTTTTGTGCCTTCTTTACTATACACATGATTCTGACAAGTATTTTTTTCTAAGTTCTCTATTCTATTTCACATGTTCAAAACTGAGCTCCTAAAATCCACCCAGAGCAAAATATACCAAACTTGAACTTCTTGTAACCACTATCTCAGTAAATAGCAATTACCCATTAACCTAAAAACCCTGGAGTCAATCTCCTCCTTTTCTCTTACATGCATATCCAATCCTTCAGCAAATCCTGTTACCTTTATCATCCACTATGCCTACTACCATCATGGTCTAAGCCATCATTGTCCCTTGATTACATTATTGCAATATCCTCCTATCCTAACTGGCCTCCTTTTCTTAGCCTGGATCCACCTCTCCACATCAATCTATCTCAACACAGCAGCCAGAATGATGATGTAACCACATGTCAGATCACACTGCTCCTCTGTTCAAAACCCTCCAATGGTTTCCCATCTCACTCAGAGCAAAAGCCAAGTTTCTGTCAATGTCCTAAAAAGCCTTACTGACATGGTATGGTCTCCGCACTGCCTCCCCTACTGCTTCACCTCTCTGAGATTATCTCTTAATATTATATCCCTCTTGCTCAAGTCTACCTCACCTAGTAGACTTCTCTCTGTTCCTCAGATATGCTGCATATTACTCACATCTCAGAGCCTTTCCACTTGCTATTCCCTATGTATGGAAGGAAAGTTATGACCAACCTAGACAGCATATTTAAAAGCAGAGACATTACTTTGCCAACAAAGGTCTGTCTAGTCAAGGCTATGGTTTTTCCAGTAGTCATGTATGGATGTGAGAGCTGGATGGTGAAGAAAGCTGAGCACTGAAGAATTGATGATTTTGAACTTTGGTGTTGGAGAAGACTCTCAAGAGTCCCTTGGACTGCAAGGAAACCCAACCAGTCCATCCTAAAGGAAATCAGTCCTGGGTGTTCATTGGAAGGACTGATGTTGAAGCTGAAACTCCAATACTTTGGCCACCTAATGTGAAGAGCTGACTCATTGGAAAAGCCCCTGATGCTGGGAAGGATTGGGGGCAGGAGGAGAGGGGACGATAGAGGATGAGATGGCTGGATGGCATCACTGACTCAAAGGACATGGGTTTGGGTGGACTCCGGGAGTTGGTGATGGAGAGGGAGGCCTGGTATGCTGCGATTCATGGGGTCGCAAAGAGTCAGACACGACTGAGCGACTGAACAGAATTGAACTGATGTATGGTCTGCTTTTCAAGATATCTACAGATTTGAATTCCTGACCTCCTTTGGATTTTCCCTGAAGCTCTCTCTATCATCTTATTTAAGATTGTGATAATCCTCCCCAGCCATTATTCTGTGTATCTCTTCCCTGCTTTATTTTCTCATTATTACTTATGCATATCTTGTACACTACATATATTTATATACATACTTTATGAGCTCCGTGAGGTTAAGAGGTTTTTGGACTATTCTATTCCCAACATCTGGAATAACGCTTGGTGCATAATAGGTGAACTTGATAAATGATTTTTGAACTGATGTGTGGTGGATATCTCCTGTGTGCCTTTCTAGATCCACTCTTGACTCTTTTCTACCTCTCTACCTAGTTCTTGTTCTCTGACTAGGAGGCTGACCTGTTCAATCTGCATCCTTTGACTTCTGGTTTCTGATTAGGTTTGGTAAATAGGAACCCTAGCAGGAGTTGAATGGGAAGGTCATTTAAATCAAATGGTATGGTTCCTTGGCTCTCTGCCTACTGGATTATAACAAATAAATGTCCCAGCTTTCCTTCAGGTAGACCTCTCTGTATGACTTTATCCTTATGGGTTTTCCTTTTTCTGTTGGCTTTTGGGTCTAGGTGTGGTAATGGCACTAGGGTACTATGCTATTCTTTGTGCTACATGCTGCGTAAGCATTTGTAAATAACCTTCATTACCTCCTTGAAACATTTTAATTTGCATGTACCCTTTGTTCCTACTGGGACCCTGAGTGATAGAAAATGAATGAATGAACAGCTCAGAATGAACCCAGAGTGTTCAGTTCAGTTCAGTCGCTCAATGGTGTCCGACTCTGCAACCCCATGGACTGCATGCAGCATGCCAGGCTTCCCTTTCCATCACCAACTTCCAGAGCTTGCTCAAACACACGTCCACTGAGTCAGTGATGCCATCCAACCATCTCATCCTCTGTCATCCCCTTCTCTTCCCACCTTCATCTTTCCCAGCATCAGGTTGTCAGTTGTCCCAGCATCATGAGTCAGTTCTTCACATCAGGTGGCCAAAGTATCGGAGCTTCAGCTTCAGTATCAGTCCTTCCAATGAATATTCAGGACTGATTTCCTTTAGGATGGACTGGTTGGATTTCCTTGCAGTCCAAGGGACTCTCAAGAGTCTTCTCCAACACCACAGTTCAAAAACATCAATTATTCGGCACTCAGCTTTCTTTATAGTCCAACTCTCACATCCATACATGACTACTGGAAAAATAGTAGCTTTGATTAGACAGAACTTTGTTGGCAAACTAATGTCTCTGCTTTTTAATATGCTGTCTAGGTTGCTCATAACTTTTCTTCCAAGGAGCATCTTTTAATTTCATGGCTGCAATCATGATCTGCAGTGATTTTGGAGCCCCCCAAAATAAAATCTCTCACTGTTTCCATTGTTTCCCCATCTATTTGCCATAACTGATGGAACCAGATGCCATGATCATGGTTTTCTGAATGTTGGGTTTTAAGCCAACTTTTTCACTCTCCTCTTTCACTTTCATCAAGAGGCTCTTTAGTTCTTATTTGCTTTCTGCCATAAGTGTGGTGTCATCTGAATATCTGCGCTATTGATATTTCTCTCAGCAATCTTGATTCCAGCTTGTGCTTCATCCAGTCCAGCACTTCTCATGATGTACTCTGCATGTAAGTTAAATAAGCAGGGTGACAATATACAGCCTTGACGTACTCCTTTCCCAATTTGCAATCAGTCTGTTGTTCCATGTCCAGTTCTAACTGTTGCTTCTTTTTTTTTTTAATTTTCTTTACTTTATTGTGTTGGTTTTGCCATACAGTAACATGAAACCGCCATGGATCTACACATGCTCCCCCTCCAGAATCCCCCTCCCTCCCCCCTCCCGACTCCCTCCCCATGGGACATCCCGGTGCACCAGCCCCTAGCATCAACCCTGGGCTGGCGATTGATTTCACATATGATAATTAACATGTTTCAATGCCATTCTCCCATATCATCCCATCCTTGCCCTCTTCCACAGAGTCCACGTGTCCATTCTATACATCTGTGTTTCTTTTGCTGTCTTGCATGAAAGGTTCTCGTTACCATCTTTCTAAATCCCATATATATGCGTTAGTATACTGTACTGTTTTTCCTTCTGGCTTACTTCACTATGGATAATAGGCTCCAGTTCCGTCCACCTGAGTAGAACTGATTCAAATGAATTTTTTTTTAATGCTGAGTAATATTCCATTGTGTATATGTACCACAGCTTTCTTATCCATTTGTCAGTTGATGGGCATCTAGGTTGCTTCCATGTCCTGGCTATTATAAACAATGCGGCAATGAACATTGGGGTACACGTGTCTTTTTCTTTTTTTTTTTTTTTATATCTCGATGTCAGAAGTACCAGTAATTTTTATTTTCTTCTGAATTCTTTACTGTGTATTTCCAATTTTCTTTTTTTTTCTTAAGATTTTATTTATTTATTTATTTATTTTTATTGTTTTTGCCATACATTGTCATGATATCACCATGGGTTTACATATGCTTCCCCTCCGGAACCCCCCTCCCTCCTCCCTCCCCCCCGGGAAATCTCGCTGCACCAGCCCCGAGCATCAATCCTGGGCTGGCGATTGATTAGACACATGACAATTAACATGCTTCAATGCCCTTCTCCCATATCATCCCACCCTTACCCTCATCCACAAAGTCCACGAGTCTATTCTATACATCTGCGTTCCTTTTGTTGTCTCCCATGTTGAGTTCTCGTTACTGTCTTTCTAAATTCCATATATATGCATTAATATACTGTATTGTTGTTTTTGCTTCTGGCTTACTTCACTCTGGATAATGGGCTCCAGTTTCGTCCATCTGAGTAGAATTGCTTCAAATGAATTTTTTTTTAATGCTGAGTAATATTCCATTGTGTATATGTACCACAGCTTTCTTATCCATTCATCAGTTGATGGGCATCTAGGTTGTTTCCATGTCTTGGCTATTGTAAACAATGCAGCGATGAACATTGGGGTACACGTGGCTCTTTCAACTCTGGTTTCCTCAGTGTGTATGCCCAGCAGTGGGATTGGTAGGTCATATGGCAGTTCTATTTTCAGTTTTTTAAGGAATCTCCACACTGTTCTCCATACTGGCTGTACTAGTTTGCATTCCCACCAACAGTGTAAGAGGGTTCCCTTTTCTCCACATCCTCTCCAGCATTTATTGCTTGTAGACTTTTGGATGGCAGCCATTCTGACTGGTGTAAAGTGGTACCTCATTGTGGTTTTGATTTGCATTTCTCTGATAATGAGTGATGTTGAGCATCTTTTCATGTGTTTGTTAGCCATTTTTATGTCTTCTTTGGAGAAATGTCTGTTTAGTTCTTTGGCCCACTTTTTGATTGGCTCTTTTATTTTTCTAGAATGGAGCTGCAGGAGTTGCTTGTATATTTTTGAGATTAATTGTTTGTCCGTTGCTTCATTGGCTATTATTTTCTCCCATTCTGAAGGCTGTCTTTTCACCTTGCTTACAGTTTACTTTGTTGTGCAGAAGCTTTTAATTTTAATTAGGTCCCATTTGTTTATTCGTGCTTTTATTTCCGATATTCTGGGAGGTGGGTCATAGAGGATCCCGCTTTGGTTTATGTCGGAGAGTGTTTTGCCTATGTTATCCTCTAGGAGTTTTATAGTTTCTGGTCTTATGATTAGATCTTTGATCCATTTTGAGTTTATCTTTGTGTATGGTGTTAGAAAGTGCTCTAGTTTCATTCTTTTACAAGTGGCTGTCCAGTTTTCCCAGCACCACTTGTTAAAGAGATTGTCTTTTCTCCATTGTATATTCATGCCTCCTTTGTCAAAGATAAGTTGTCCATAGATGCGTGGATTTATCTCTGGGCTTTCTATTTTGTTGCATTGATCTATATTTCTGTCTTTGTGCCAGTACCATACTGTCTTAATGACTGTGGATTTGTAGTATAGCCTAAAGTCAGGTAGGTTGATTCCTCCAGTTCCATTCTTCTTTCTCAAGATTGCTTTGGCTATACGAGTTTTTTTGTATTTCCATACAAATTGTGAAATTATTTGTTCTAATTCTCTGAAAAAGATCTCTGTAGCTTGATAGGAATTGCACTGAATCTATAGATCACCACATCAACAAATTGAAAAATAAAAACCACATGATTATTTCAATAGATGCAGAGAAAGCTTTTGACAAAATTCAACATCCATTTATGATAAAAACCCTCCAAAAAGCAGGAATAGAAGGAACATACCTCAACATAATAAAAGCTATATATGACAAACCCACAGCAAACATTATCCTCAATGGTGAAAAACTGAATGCATTTCCCCTGAAGTCAGGAACAAGACAAGGGTGCCCAGTCTCACCACTACTATTCAACATAGTTTTGGAAGTCTTGGCCACAGCAATCAGAGCAGATAAAGAAACAAAAGGGATCCAGATTGGAAAAGAAGAAGTAAAACTCTCTCTGTTTGCAGATGACATGATCCTCTACATAGAAAACCCTAAAGACTCTACCAGAAAATTACTAGAGCTAATCAGTGAATATAGTAAAGTGTCAGGATACAAAATCAACACACAGAAATCCCTGGCATTCCTATATACTAACAATGAGAAAACAGAAAGAGAAATGAAGGAAACAATTCCATTCACCATCGAAACAAAAAGAATAAAATACTTAGGAGTATTTCTACCTAAAGAAACAAAAGACTTGTATATAGAAAACTATAAAACACTGATGAAAGAAATCAAAGAGGACACAAATAGATGGAGAAATATACCATGTTCGTGGATTGGAAGAATCAATATAGTGAAAATGAGTATACTACCCAAAGCAATCTATAGATTCAATGCAATTCCTAACTGTTGCTTCTTGACCTGCATACAGATTTCTCTGGAGGCAGGTCAGGTGGTCTGGAATTCTCAGCTCTTTAGGAATTTTCCACAGTTTGTTGTGATCCACACAGTCAAAGGCTTTGGTGTAGTCAACAAAACACTCTTATTGCAGAGAAGGCTGAATTATCAGATAGATAAAATGACCTCCTGTAGATATTAATCAGTTTCTTTCCAGCTCATGAAAAGAGTGAAATAGTGGCAGATTTCAAGTTTTTACATAGACTCGATAACTTGATTACTTTTTTCTTTTCAGGTTATCAACCTGTGAACAGTAATGATCCCTGAAACTTCACACTCAGGGGAGTGGTGGTGAATGAGTTACACTGAATTCCTTTAGTCATGGAAAAGACTTCTCTTTCCCTGTATCAAAATAATCACTTGTTCTGGATAGGAATTTGTTTTCCATGCTTGTCCTTTCTCTCCCATTAGCATCATTTTTGGACTTAGTGTAATTTGCTAACACAATATTTTGTATCACTTTGTTTTGGACCAAGAAATTCATTCTTTCATAAATGTAATAGAGCAAAAGGTTGATCATGACCCTGGGATCTCCTGGTTTTACCATCATCATAAGTCACTGGGTGGAAAGGCTTTTGGAGATTCATTTTTGGTGTCAGCAGGGAGAACTTATACAACTGGGTGCACTTATAAGATTTGGATGGTTGTCAGGGCATATGTTCAGAACCAGGACTATATATGAGGCTGTTTCTCCCAAACTCAGAATACATGGATGAAGCTAAATGTTGAAGTAGGATTCTCATGTCACTTACAAGGTTTTATTTCCCTTCTCCACTGCTTTGGGCTTTGCTTGCTTAAAGCTCCTAATACCAAAGGTCTCAGAATGATCCCATTGAATTAGAAACTGAGGCTACCTCTTGACCATCTGGGGCTCTTCATTTCACTGGGAAAATAGCTTAAAACGAAGGTTATGATGTTGATTACTGTGCATCTGATCCTTGATAAGATTGCTGCTGTAAAAAGAGGGCAAATATGAATGAGGAGTATGGTAGAATCTAGGGTCTTGGGAGAGGGAGGATGTAGTGTCTGAATGTTTAATGGAGCTGTCTTAGAGAAAAACCTCAACTGTTGAGAATAGAATTAATTTTCTTCCTAGCAGGTGCTATAATCACTTTTCAGAAACTTCCTTTCCTATTGATTCCCCGCTATTCATTTTTAGAACAGTCATTTCCAGTTCTTATGACTCCTTGCTGTTCATTTCACAACTTCAACCTTCTATGTGATTTTAAGGTCTCCTCTAAACCCCTTATTCACCTTAGTTTCTAATGGCTTAGATTGGAGGGAAGTGCGACTCTCACCCCTCTCTCCCTGACACATGTCCTTCTGATGATGGAGTGGGGAGGAAGGCTAACAAAGGTGGGTTGCCCACAAAGAAGTTGTTCATGTCTCTCTTTGGCTGACTGTCTGTGGGTACAGGATAGACAAGGCTGGAGTTTCAACAGGCTCCACTGAGAGAAGATTTGTTCTCCAGCTCTCCCCTTGGCTACCCTCCAACTAGAGTCCTTCCATCACATTCTTTTTATGTATGTGCATCTTTGTCCCACTGGAAAGTGTAGTACCCAATCTCATCCACCTTCTGCAGCTAGCTCTTGGGCCCACAGGCATTTGGGGGATTCCAGTGCTGCTCTTTCTAGGGACTGAGAACTTGGTGAGGGAGTAGTTCGGCATTTCTCGTTTCCTTGTTAACCCTTTCATACCATCTCTCTTCCATTTTTCCCTCCTGATCTCAAAAAATAGGGCTGGGACATTGCCAGTCCTTTGGCTAAGAAGACATTCACCTGTAATACCAATTGCCAGCCTCCCTTACAGGACACTGGTAGGTATCCTCAGGAAAATCACTCTGCAAGGAATTACTATGTTTAAATCATCTTTTTCTTTTTTGGTCAAGAGACAGTCTCCTAAGTTAGTTGAAATTTGTATTTGTTTATAAGAAAAACAAAGCAATTTCTTTTCTAAATCAAGGTCAAGTCTGGCACCAGATAGGAAGGTGCTGCTCCTTGATAAGCCTAAGTTGGACACTCTTGGCTCCTGTCAATGCCATCCAGTTCAGTGATGTTCTGACATTCTGGGCTTTGACCCTGTTGCTAAGTTTCCTGCTGTTTGGTTTTTAGAATACTGGACCATCTGATATCTTCAACTGTATATACCTCAGGGGAATAGGCTCAAGTCTAGAAAACAACCCAGGAAGGCATTTTAGCATCTGGTGCTGTTTTATGCCAATTCTCAAGGTGATGTGGTATGCTGGGGAAAAAAAAATTATTTCACCAAGTCTCAACATATTATCCTGCTTAAATAAGCACCTGAAAGGAAACAGAAGGTGATTTCTTTTCTTTCCTGAGGGGTTCCACCGTTGGGGAGGTTGTTTATATCCTGGCAGAAATGACTGATTTCTCTGTCTTCTATACTAAACATTTAAACTGGACACTTGGAATTGCCTTCTCCACAATGATACGTTTCACCCTAAATGAGATGGAATGCCAGCAACCAGATTGTTGGAACTGAAGCATCATTTGCCTAACTGTCCATGATCTAGCTCAAAGGTGACTTTCTCAGGTCCCTCTCTGAGCCCTCCAATATTTCTTGGGTTTATTTATTTAGAGTCTCAGTAGCGTATGTAGGATCATGGCTGGGTATCTGTCACACAGGACCCTTCACAGCCTGTCCCCAGAGTATTTACAAATGTCTGAGGGTGTTCAATTACTGGATAAGTCTGTTCTGATCTGATAGAAATTCCTTGATAAGGGTTCTGCTACATTATTCTTTTATTTAATTTTTAGGATTTCCCATTATACTTGGGGATACTGATGGTTTAGAGGTTATTGGCGTAACTTGCCTCTGTTAGATTTTACATTTGATTACTATCAAATAATCAGTAAAAATGTATTTGTGTGTAAACTATATATATATATTTGTGTATAAACTATATATATTATATGCACACACACACGAATGACGCAAATGTGGTTAAAGGTTAACATTTGGATGATCACTGTGAAGGGTATATGGCAATTTTGTGTATTGTTACTACAACTTCTTTGTCTAAAATTATGTCAATGTAAAATGTATACACATAGCTGATTCACTTCATTATACAGCAGAAACTAACACAACTTGTAAAGCAACCATATCTCAATTAAAAATAAAACATAAAAGAGTTAAAACATTTGCAAACATATATGCAAGGTATATTAAGTAACTTAAGCAACATATCCGATAATGTTAGCTGTGGTTACTGCTAAAATGTGGGATTACAAGAAAGTTTCATTTTCTCTTTTCAGTTTATCTATGTTCCTAAATGCTCTACAATGGAAATGTATTGCTCTTGCTCTGTAATAAGGACAAAAGAGCATCAAAATCATAAACTGGTAAAAGGTAATGCTTTTCAAAGTTGATCTCATTGGCCATGCTAATCTCATGATAGTTACTGCCCGTTTTGAGGAATGTAACATAGACATAGAGTTCCATAATGTGTAGTTGAGATCTCCCGTGTTGACTGGATAGATATTTTGTTCTATCATCTAAACAAGTTAAAAAGAAAAAAAGAATCAGTGAACTTCCTCTATCTTCTGATATCCCTCCTTATCTACTCTACCTTTCTCTGCTCTTCTTTATCCTCAGATGTCAAAATACCCTCTTGTTCTCTGGCTTCCAGTTGGGTTTGGCCAAGTTTGAAGAAGTAGGAAGAGATTCCATGGGAGGGAGGAAAGTGAAATCTGGATAATTTTTTCTTGGTTCCCTCCTGCCAGGCTTGCTACAGGTGGCTTCACCCCTTAACAGAAAAACACTGCACCTGTCACATAACCCTCTCTACCCAGCTCTGTCTCTCTCTTACTTCAGGTCTGGTAATCTGCTGCTAAGCCCCACCTGTGGTTCCTTCAAGCGTGGTGGTGGTGGTGGTTTAGTCACTAAGTCGTGTCCAACTCTTGCGATCCCATGGACTGTAGCCCACCAGGCTCCTCTGTCCATGGGATTCTCCAGGCAAGAATATTGGAGTGGGTTGCCATTTCCTTTTCCAGCCTTCAAGAGTAGGAATGGTAATTGTACCCCAGGTTGCAGGATACTTGGTTCATCTCTATAACTTTGAAGACAGCAACTTTAATAAATGTCCTTCTATGAGCATACCAAATGTGCCATATGTTTCTTACTGGGACCCCAAGAGACATGGCAATATCTGGTGCCTTGTGACTTTAAAGGAAAATTCATCAACTATGCTTGATAGCCTTCATTTTCCTACCACTCATCTCTTTGATTCTCTCACATAGCCTCTTAAAAGATTGGCCACAGATGACTCATAGAATTGTTGCATGGGTCTTTAGCTTGACTCAGATATAACATCTACCACAATTACTTGTTGCCATTGATATAGCCCACGCTTTTCTTTAGATCTCTATCCACTCCAATCAGCAGCATTTCCTTCACTTGTGATGTTCAGTGAGACATTCTCAGCATATTTAACTCTGGTTCCATTAATTCTCTTGACTTGTATTACTCTGTGGTGTGGCAAGACCATTTTCTTAGTGTTCACTTCTCCCTGTGAATTTTTTGACAGGATTTCATCAATGACGTCCTTATCTAGAGTCCATTTAGAGATATATGCACATATCCAAGCTCCAAAGTCATCTTAAAGAAAAAGAAATGCAAGAAGGCACAATGATTGTCTGAGAAACAGCTGAGAAAGAAGAGAAACAAAAGGCAAAGGAGAAAGGGAAAGATATACCCAACTGAATGCAGAGTTCCAAAGAACAGCAAAGAGAGATAAGAAAGCCTTCTTTAATAGAATCGAATAGAATGGGAAAAACACAATAGAATGGGAAAGACTAGAGAGCTTTTCAAAATAATTGGAGATACCAAGGGAATATTTCATGCAAAGATGAGCACAATAAAGGACAGAAATAGTATGGACATAACAGAAGCAGAAAAGATTAAGAGAAGGTAGCAAGAATACACAGAAGAATTATACAAAAAAGGTTTTAATGAACTGGATAACCATGATGGTGTGGTCACTCACTCAGAGTGGGATTTCTTGGAGTGTGAAGCCAAGTGGGACTTAGGAAACATTACTGCAAACAAAGCTAGTGGAGGTGACAGAATTCCAGCTGAGCTATTTCAAATCCTAAAAAATAATGCTATTAAAAGTGCTATAATCAACATGTCAGCAAATTCGGAAACCTCAGCAGTGGCCACAGGATTGGAAAAGTCAGTTTTCAATCTAACCCCAAAGAAGGGCAATGCCAAAGGATGTTCAAACTACCATAGAATTGCATTCATTTCACATGCTAGCAAGGTAATGTTCAAAATCCTTCAAGCTAGGCTTCAACAGTACGTGAGCTGAGAACTTTGAGACATACAGGTTGGATTTAGAAAAGGCAAAGGAACCAGAGATGAAATTGCCAACATCCTTTGGATTGTAGAGAAAGCAACGGAATTCCAGAAAAACATCTACTTTTGCTTCACTGAGGGCTTCCCTCGTGGCTCAGCAATAAAGAATCTGCCTGCAATGCAGGAGACCTGGGCTCGATCCCTAGGTCAGAAGATCCCCTGGAGAAGGGCATGGCAACCCACTCTAGTACTCTTGCTTAGAGAATCCCATGGACAGAGGAGCCTGGCAGGCTACAGTCCAGAGGATCGCACAGAATCGGACATGACTGAAGTGACTTAGCAGCAGCTGCTTCATTGACTATGCTAAAACTTTTGACTGCATGGATCACAACAAGCTGTGGAAAATTCTGAAAGAGATAGGAACATCAGACCACCTTACTTTCCTCCTGAGAAATCTGTATGCAGGTGAAGAAGCAACAGTTAAAACCAGACATGGAAAAATGGACTGGTTCAAAATTGAGAAAGGAGTATAACAAGGCTGTATATTATCATTCTGCTTATTTAACTTATGTGTAGAGTACATCATGCAAAATGCTGGGCTGGATGACTCACAAGCTGGAATCAGGATTGCTGGGAGAAATAACAACCTCAAATATACAGATCATACCCTTCTCATAGCAGAAAGAGAAGAAGAACTAAAGAACCTCTTGACGAAGGTGAAAGAGAAGAGTGAAAAAGCTGGCTTAAAACTCAACATTCAAAACACTAAGATCATGGTATCCGGTCCCATGACTCCACAGCAAATAGGAGACAAAATGGAAACAGTAGCAGATTTTATTTTTGGGGGCTCCAAAAGCACTGTGGACAGTGACTTTAAATTAAAAGAAGCTTGCTCCTTGGAAGAAAAGCTATGACAAGCCTAGACAGTGTGTAAAAAGCAGAGACATCTCGTTGCCAGCAAAGGTCCATATAGTCAAAGCTGTGATTTTTCCAGTAGATATGTATAGATATGAGAGTTGGAGGTAAAGAAGCCAGAGTGCCAAAGAACTGATGCATTTGAACTGTGGTGCTGGAGAAGACTCTTGGGAGTCCCTTGGACTGCCAGGAGATGCAACCAGGCCATCCCAAAGGAAATCAGTCCAAAAATTCATTGGAAGGACTGATGCTGAAGCTGAAGATTCAATACTTTGGCTGGCCACTGGATGCCAAGAGCTGACTCGTTGGAAAAGACCCTGATGCTGGGACAGATGGAGGGCAGGAAGAGAAGAGGGAGACAGAGGATGAGATGGCTGATGGCATCAACGAACATGAGTTTGAGCAAACTCTGGGAGATAGTGAAGGACAGGGAAGCCTGGCATGCTGCAGTCCATGGGGGCTGCCAAGAGTCAGACCTCACTTAGTGACTAAACAACAACAACAAGGTCTAAACTGTCAGTGCCTGACTTCTGAGCATTCAAAGTCTGTTGTCATATATTTTCCCCTGAAGGTATCTTTTTCCAAGAAGGAGACTCAGTGTCTTGTCAACTTGTCTAGTGACCTGCATCTTATTCCAGTTTATGTACAGAGTCACCTATCAGTCTTCTACCCCAGGGCTGTTTTGAATGGAAAATGCAAGAAGCAGGAGGGGTTCAGATCAGTACCCAGGAGAGGACTGTCATTCTGGCCTTGAGGTCTCTGCTACTGTAACTGGAGTGACTGTTACTTTTTCTTGAGGCTTCCTTGTTGTATGATGTGCCTCCAAGAACTCTAGCAGAATGTGGACTCTTGGAAAAGAGTCTCTGAACTTCTAGGCATACATATTGCCACCACTAGTTCCTATTAAAGCCCTGGAGAAAAGCAAATTTTGGTTCTTATTAAACTAAATTTGATATTCTGGGCAATATAAGGAAGGTGACCTACCATTCCCTACTCAACAAAGTGCCTTATATCTCTACCTAAGTTTTAAGAGTGGATCCTAAGACTCTTTAATCCTATACCTGAAACACCCACAGTGAGGGGCTAGGGAAGAATCTTATATCACAGGAGAATACCACCGTGACATTGTCTATGACTCCAAACCCATTAAGCTGCTGGTAGTCTGAGAAAAGCGTTTTGTATTAGCTATGCAATACCTGTGAAGATGGGAAGGTAGGTCCATTAATATTTTCTAGGACTCCAGAACAAGAAATACCTCTCTCCCATAGGAACTACATCAGGATAGGCCAGATGCTGAGCACAATCACGGTGGTCCTCTGAATGGGATTGAATACATGTTCAGGGCCTCCTGGACAATAACGCAAGATTCTCTATTGCAAAAAGATTAATATATTTGGTTGGCCGAAAAATTCATTCAGGTTTTTCTGTACCGTCTTATGCAAAAGCCTGAGTGAACTTCTTGGCTAACCCAATAATAGCTAATGGCCAACATGTCACAAAAATGGACTAAAAGACCCCATCTGTCTCAGTCATTCTAGTTATAGAGGAGATCAAAATGCCCCCCATCAGCCTTAAAAATGGTGCTAAGATAAAAAATTATGAGATATTAGCAATCTAAGGGGAAAGGTATGTATGATTCGAAACTAAGAATTTAACATCTTATAACCCTAGGTGGATCCTTTTTACCTTTTCACCTGTCCAACCTGAAAATTCATCAGGGAAGCAAATGCTTCATCATGGATTTTGTACCAGTAATTGAGTAATCAACACATGTACCCCAATGTTCATATCCACACTGTTTACAATAGCCAGGACATAGAAGCAACCTAGATGTCCATCAGCAGATGCAAATGGATAAGGAAGCTGTGGTACATATACACAATGGAATATTACTCAGCCATTAAAAAGAATTCATTTGAATCAGTTATAATGAGGTAGATGAAACTGGAGCCTATTATACAGAGTGAAGTAAGCTGGAAGGAAAAACAAAAATACAGTATACTAATGCATATATATGGAATTTAGAAAGATGGTAATGATAACCCTGTATGCAAGACAGCAAAAGAGATGCAGATGTATAGAACAGTCCTTTGGACTCTATGGGAGAGGGCAAGGGTGGGATGATATGGGAGAACAGCATTGAAACATGTAAATTATCATATGTGAAATGAATCGCCAGCCCAGGTTTGATGCATGATACAGGGTACTCAGGGCTGGTGCACTGGGATGACCCAGAGGTATGGAATCGGGAGGGAGGTGGGAGGTGGGTTCTGGAAGGGGTACACATGTATACCCATGGCGGATTCATGTCAATGTATGGCAAAACCAACACAATATTGTAAAGAAAAAAGTCTTTCTCGAATTTGTTACAATTAAAAAAAAAGGGGGGGTCACTATAATGTAGATCATGCCTTACTAGGGAAGAGATCTGAATATTCAACTACTTCACAGGTGACACTCATGTTCTTAGCTAAAATCAGTCCCTCTACTTGTGCACTAAATCCCACTGCCCTTGCTTCCTCAAGGATATCACTTGGGCAATTCTCCCCAACCTCTGTCTTGCATTAACAATTTTTCATTCTTTCTTGGATCATTTTTATTAGCATAGAAGTGACTGGGTTTCCCCCTCCCCTATCTTAAAAAAAATCATTTCTCTTGAGCTCATTTTCCCCTACCAACTTCCACTCTATTTCTTCGCTCCCAGTTACAGAAAAATGTCTCAAGTGGTGCCCTGTATTCATGGTCTCCAGGTTCTTTTCTCCTTTTCTTGCCTAAATCCATGGCAGTCTGGCACTGACTCCTACCACTCTATAATGACTGCTCTTATCAAGATCACCAATGACTGCTGAATGGTGAGAGCCAATGTCCAGCTCCCCAGTCTTCATTCTACTTGACTTAGCACAATCATCTGATAAAGTGGACCACTCCATTTCTGGATACTTTATTAGGCTTCATGCTATCTGTTAGAACATCATGCTGTTGACTTTTTTCCTACTCACTGGTCACACCTTCTCAACTCCTTTTCTGGTTCCTCCTTAAGTCCCTCAGTTCTTCATGTAGTTTGTCCCAGGAATCACTCTTAGCCTTTCTTCTCTTCTCCCTCTACACTCGCTCTCGTTGATCTGATTCAGACTATGAGCTTAAAATATGCTTTAACTCCCAAGTTTTTGACCTCCAGTCCAAGACCTTTCTCCTAAACTCCAGACTTCTGTCATTGCCTATGCACAATTTCCACTGTTTGTATAACATACAACTCAAACTCAACTTGTCCAAAACTGAACACTTGTTCTTGCCCTACACATGTGCCTCAACATGTTGTTGCTATTGTTCAGTTGCTAACTTGTATCTGACTTTTTGTGACCCCATGGGATATAGGACACCAGGATCCTCTGTCCTCTGCCATCTCCTGGAGTTAGCTCAGATTCATGCTCACTGAGTTGGTGATGCTATCTAACTATCTCATCCTCTGCCACCTGCTTCTCCTCCTGCTCTCAATCTTTCCTAGCTTCAGAGTCTTTTCCAATGAGTCGGCTCTTCACATCAGGTGGCCAAATTATTGGAGCATCAGCATCAGTACTTTCAGTGAATATTCAGGGTTGATTTCCTTTCGGATTGACTGGTTTAATCTCCCTGTTGTCCAAGGGACTCTCAAGAGTCTTCTCCAGCACCACTATTCGAAAGCATCAATTCTTTGGCACTCAGACTTCTTTATGGTCCAGTTCTCACATCTATACATGACTACTGGAAAAACCACAGTGAAAAACCACAGCTTTGACTATATGGACCTTTGTTGGCAAAGGGATGTCTCTGTTTTTTAATACAGTGTCTAGGTTTGTCACAGCTTTCCTTCCAGGGAGCAAGTGTCATTTAATATCATGGCTGCAGTCACAATTCTCAGTGATTTTGGAGTCCAAGAAAATAAAATCTGTCAATGCTTCCATTTTCTCCCCTTCTTTTTGCCATAAAGTGATGGGACTGGATGCCATGATCTTAGTTTTTTGAGTGTTGAATTTTAAGCCAGCTTTTTCACTCTCCTCTTTCAGTTTAACCAAGAGACTCTTAGTTTCTCTTCACTTTCTGCCAGTAGACTGGTATCATCTGCAAATATGAGGTTGTTGATATTTCTCCCTGCAATCTTGATTCCAGCTTGTGATTCATCCAGCCCAGCATTTTGCATGATGTAATAAGCATGGTGATAATATACAGCCTTGACAAACTCCTTTCCCAATTCTGAACCAGTCAGTTGTTCCATGTCCAATTCTAATTCTTGCTTCTCGACCTGCATATAGGTTTCTCAGGAGACTAAATTGTTTGGGTATTCCCATATCTTAAGAATTTTCCACAGTTTGTTGTGATCCACACAGTCAAAGCCTTTAATATAGTCAATGAAGCAGAAGTAGATGTTTTTCTGGAACTCCTTTGCTTTCTCTATGATCCAACGGATGTTGGCAATTTGATCTCTGATTCCTCTGCCTTTTCTATATCCACCTTGCACATCTGGAAGTTCTCTGTTCAAATATTTTTGGAGCTTAGCTTGAAGGATTTGTCCATTGGATTTTGTGAAGGATTTGTGCTAGCAATCACAAGATTGCTAGCATGTGAAATGAGTGTAACTGTGTGGTAGTTTGAACATTCTTTGGTATTGCCCTTCTTTGGGACTGGAATGTAAACTGACTTTTTCCAGTCCTGTGGTGACTCCTGAGGTTTCCAAATTTCCTGGCATATCGAGTGCAGCACTTTAACACCATCATCTTTTAGAATTTGAAATAGCTCAGCTGGAATTCTGTCACCTCTACTAGCTTTGTTCATAGTAATGCTTCCTAAGGCCCACTTGGCTTCACACTCCAGGAAGTCCTGATCTGGGTGAGGGACCACACCATCGTGGTTATCTGGTTCATTAAGACCTCTTTTTTTTGTACAGTTCTGTGATTTCTTGACACCTCTTATTAATCTCTTCTTCTGTTAAGTCCTTTATATTTCTGTCCTTAATTGTGCCCATCTTTGCATGAAATGTTCCCTTGGTATATCTAATTTTCTCGAAGAGCTCCTATTCTATTGTTTCCCTCTATTTCTTTGCATTGTTCACTTAAGAAGGCTTTCTTCTCTTTCCTTGCTATTCTCTGGAACTCTGCATTCAGTTGGGGGTATATTTTCCTTTCTCCCTTGCCTTTTGCTTCTCTTCTTTCCTCAGCTATTCATAAGGACTCCCCAGACTAGCACTTTGCCTTCTTGCATTTCTTTTTCTTGGGGATGGTTTTGGTCATTGCCTCTTGTAAAGTGTTATGAACTTCCATCCTTAGTTCTTCAGGCATTGTCTACCAGATCTAATCCCTTGAATCTATTCATAACCTCTACTGTATAATCATAAGGGATTTGATTTAGGTCATACCTGAATGGCCGAGTGGGTTTTCTCTACTTTCTTCAACTTAAGTCTGAATTTTGCAATACAGATCTCATGATCTGAGCCACAGTCAGCTTTGGGTCTTGCTTTTATTGACTGTATAGAGCTTCTCCATCTTTGGTTGCAAAGAGCATAATAAATCTGATTTCAGTATTGACCATCGGGTGATATCTATGTGTACAGTTGTCTCTTGGGTTGTTACAGAAGGATGTTTGCTATGACCAGCATGTTCTCTTGACAAAACTCTGTTAGCCTTTGCTCTGCTTCATTTTGTACTCCAAGGACAAAATTGCCTGTTATTCTGATTATCTCTTGACTTCCTACTTTTGCATTCCAGTCCCCAAAAGAACATCCTTTTGTGTGTGTGTGTGTGTGTGTGTGTGTGTTAGTTCTAGAAGCTTTTATAGGTCTGCACAGAGCTGGTCAACTTCAGCTTCTTTGGCATCAGTGATTGAGGCATAGACTTGGATTACTCTGGTACTGAATGGCTTGTCATAGAAATGAACCAAGTTCATTCTGTCATTTTTGAGATTGTATCCAAGTACTGCACTTCAGACTCTTGTTGATTATGAGGGCTACTCCATTTCTTCTAAGGGATTCTTGCCTACAGCAGTAGATATAAAGGTCATTTGAGTTAAATTTACCCATTCCCACCCATTTTAGTTCACTGATTCCTCAGATGTTGATGTTCAATCTTGTCATCTCCTGCTTGACCACATCCAATTTACCTTGATTCATGGACCTGACATTCCAGGTTCCTATGCAACATTGTTCTTTATAGCATCTGACTTTACTTTCAGCACCAGACATATCTACAATTGAGTGTAGTTTCTGCTTTGGCTCAGTTGCTTCATTCTTTCTGGGACTATTAGTAATTGCCCTCCATTCTTCCCCAGTAGCATACCGGACACTTTCTGACCTGGGGGATTCACCTTTCAGTGTCATATATTTATGCCATTTCATAATGTCTATGGGGTTCTTTAATTAAGAGTACTGAAGTGGGTTGCCATTTCCTTTTCCAGCCCCTACTTCTAGACTCCCTCAACTTAAATGATGACAACTCCATCCTCCCAGCTGCTCAGGGTTACACACTTTGAATCATTCTGAATCTTCTTATTCTCTCACTCACTATAACCAATCTTTAGTACAGTCTATTGGTTTTCCCTCTAAAATGTATTAGAATCTGATCACTTCTGACCACCTCCTCTACCATCACTCTGGTGCAAGTCATCATCATCTAGATTAATGAGATCCCTTCTGACATATCACCTTATTTAAGTCCCTTTAACATAACAGTCTTCCTGGTGGCTTTCCTGGTGGCTCAGATGGTAAAGAATTTGCCTACAATGTGGAAGACCTGAGTTTGATCCCTGGGTTGGGCAGATACCCTGGAGGAGGGCATGGCAATCTACTCCAGTATTCTTGCCTGGAGAATCTCCATGGACAGAGGAGCCTGGAGGACTACAGTGCATGGGGTTGCAATGAGTCAAACATGACTGAGCTACTAAGCACAACACAACATAATAGAATGATCTTAAGCATAAAGCAAATCATATCATGCTTCTGCTCAAGGTCCTCAATAACTCAACATTTTATCCAGAGAAAAAGCCAAATTGTAGGCTATAAGACGCATATGATATGGTATCTCCTCCTCCTTCTAATCAAAATTCTCCAGCCACCCTGGCCTCCTTTCTCTTTCTTGATCTCATCCTCTGTGTTTGTTTGTATAACTGTTCCCTCTGCCTGAACAATTTCTTGCCAGATAGTTCCTGGCTAATTCTTTCACCTCGTTCAAGTCTTTGCTCATATTTTAATGTACAATGAAGCCTATCCAGATCACCCTGCTTATAACCTCAGTCTAACTAACATGCAAAAAAGATATCCTTTTCATTATAGGGGACTGGAATGCGAAAGTAGGCAGTCAGGAAACACCTGGAGTAACAGGCAAATTTGGCCTTGGAGTACAGAATGAAGCAGGGCAAAGGCTAATAGAATTTTGCCAAGAGAATGCACTAGTCATAGCAAACACCCTCTTCCAATAACACAAGAGAAGACTCTACACATGGACATCACCAGATGGTCAACACCAAAACCAGATTGATTATATTCTTTGCAGCCAAAGATGGAGAAGCTCTATACAGTCAGCAAAAACAAGACTGGGATCTGACAGTGGCTCAGATCATGAACTCCTTATTGCCAAATTCAGACTTAAATTGAAGAAAGTGGGGAAAACCACTAGACCAGTCAGGTATGACCTAAATCAAATCCCTATGATTATACAGTGGAAGTGAGAAATAGATTTAAGGGACTAGATCTGATAGAGTACCTGATGAACTACAGATGGAGGTTCGTGACATTGTACAGAAGACAGGGATTAAGACCATCCCCATGGAAAAGAAATGCAAAAAAGCAAAATGGCTGTCTGAAGAGACCTTACAAATAGCTGTGAAAAGAAGAGAAGCGAAAAGCAAAAGAGAAAAGGAAAGATATTCCCATCTGAATGCAGAGTTCCAAAGAAGAGCAAGGAGAGATAAGAAAGCCTTGCCACAGTGATCAATGCAAAGAAACAGAGGAAAACAACAGAATGAGAAAGACTAGAGATCTCTTCAAAAAAATTAGGGATACCAAGGGAACATTTCATGCAAAGATGAGCTCGATAAAGGAAAGAAATGGTATGGACCTAACAACAGCAGAAGATATTAAGAAGAGGTGGCAAGAATACACAGAAGAACTGTACAAAAATGATCTTCATGACCCAGATAATCATGATGGTATGATCACTCACTTAGAGTCAGACATCCTGGAATGTGAAGTCAAGTGGGCTTTAGAAAGCATCACTATGAACAAACCTAGTGGAGGTGATGGAATTCCAGTTGAGCTGTTTCAAATTCTGAAAGATGATGCTGTGAAAGTACTGCACTCAATATGTCAGCAAATTTGGAAAACTCTTTAATTTCTTTATCTGCTCTGATTGCTGTGGCCAAGACTTCCAAAACTATGTTGAAAAGTAGTGGTGAGACTGGGCACCCTTGTCTTGTTCCTGATTTCAGGGGGAATGCTTCCAGTTTTTCACCATTGAGGATAATGTTTGCTGTGGGTTTGTCATATACAGCTTTTATTATGTTGAGGTATGTTCCTTCTATTCCTACTTTTTGGAGGGTTTTTATCATAAATGGATGTTGAATTTTGTCAAAGGCTTTCTCTGCATCTATTGAGATAATCATGTGATTTTTATTTTTCAATTTGTTAATGTGGTGTATTACATTGATTGATTTACGAATATTGAAGAATCCTTGCATCCCTGGGATAAAGCCTACTTGATCATGATGTATGATCTTTTTGATGTGTTGTTGGATTCTATTTGCTGGAATTTTGTTGAGGATTTTTGCATCTAAGTTCATCAGTGACATTGGCCTGTAGTTTTCTTTTTTTGTGGCATCTTTGTCGGGTTTTGGAATTAGGGTGATGGTGGCCTCATAGAATGAGTTTGGAAGTTTACCTCCCTCTGCAATTTTCTGGAAGAGTTTGAGTAGAATAGGTGTTAGCTCTTCTCTAAATTTTTGGTAGAATTCAGCTGTGAAGCCATCTGGTCCTGGGCTTTTGTTTTTTGGAAAATTTCTGATTACGGTTTCAATTTCCGTGCTTGTGATGGGTCTATTAATATTATCTATCTCTTCCTGGTTTAGTCTTGGAAAGTTGTACTTTTCTAGGAATTTGTCCATTTCATCCAAGTTGTCCAGTTTATTTGCATATAGTTGCTGATAATAGTCTCTTATGATCCTTTGTATTTCTGTGTTTTCTGTTGTGATCTCTCTGTTTTCATTTCTAATTCTGTTGATTTGGTTCTTCTTCCTTTGTTTCTTGATGAGTCTGGCTAATGGTTTGTCAATTTTATTTATCTTTTCAAAGAACCAGCTTTTGGCTTGGTTGATTTTTGCTATGGTCTCTTTTGTTTCCTTTGCATTTATTTCTGCCCTGATCTTTAAGTTCAACATCACTCATTATCAGAGAAATGCAAATCAAAACCACAATGAGGTATCACTTTACACCAGTCAGAATGGCTGCCATCCAAAAGTCTACAAGCAATAAATGCTGGAGAGGATGTGGAGAAAAGGGAACTCTCCTACACTGTTGGTGGGAATGCAAACTAGTACAGCCACTATGGAAAACAGTGTGGAGGTTCCTTAAAAAGCTGCAAATAGTCCTGCCATATGACCCAGCAATCCCACTGCTGGGCATATACACTGAGGAAACCAGAATTGAAAGAGCCACGTGTACCCCAATGTTCATTGCTGCATTGTTTACAATAGCCAGGACATGAAAGCAACCTAGATGCCCATCAACTGACGAATGGATAAGAAAGCTGTGGTACATATACACAATGGAATATTACTCAGCATTAAAAAAAAATTCATTTGAATCAGTTCTACTCAGATGGACTGAACTGGAGCCCATTATCCAGAGTGAAGTAAGCCAGAAGCAAAAACAACAATACAGTATATTAACGCGTATATATGGAATTTAGAAAGACAGTAACGAGAACCCAACATGCGAGACAGCAAAAGGAACGCAGATGTATAGAACAGACTCGTGGACTCTGTGGATGAGGGAAAGGGTGGAATGATATGGGAGAATGGCATTGAAACATGTTAATTATCATATGTGTAATCAATCGCCAGCCCAGGATTGATTCTCGGGGCTGGTGCATCGAGATTTCCCGGGAGGGAGGGAGGAGGGAGGGGGGAGGGAGGGGTTTCTGGAGGGGGAGCATATGTGAACCCATGGTGATATCATGGCATTGTATGGCAAAAACAATAAAAGGGAGAAAAAAAATTGGAAAACTCAGCAGTGGCCACAGGACTGGAAAAGGTCAGTTTTCATTCCAATTCCAAAGAAAGGCAATGCCAAAGAATGCTGAAACTACTGCACAATTGCATTCATCTCACATGCTAGTAAAGTAATGCTTAAAATTCTCCAAGCCAGGTGTCAGCAATATGTGAACTATGAACTCCCAGATGTTCAAACTGGTTTTAGAAAAGGCAGAGGAACCAGATATCAAATTGCCAATGTCTGCTGGATCATCGAAAAAGCAAGAGAGTTCCAGAAAAATATCTATTTCTGCTTTATTGACTATGCCAAACCCTTTGACTGTGTGGATCACAATAAACTGTGGAAAATTCTGAAAGAGGTGGGTATACCAGACCATCTGACCTGTCTCTTGAGAAACCTGTATGCAGGTCAGGAAGCAAGAGTTAGAACTGGACATGAAACAACAGACTGGTTCCAAATAGGAAAAGGAGTACGTCAAGGCTATATATTGTCACCCTGCTTATTTAACTTGTATGCAGAGTACATCATGAGAAACCCTGGGCTGGAAGAAGCACAAGCTGGAATCAAGATTGTGGGAGAAATATCAATAACCTCAGGTATGCAGATGACATCACCCTTATGGCAGAAAGTGAAGAGGAACTAAAAAGCCTCTTGATGAAAGTGAAAGAGGAGGGTGAAAAAATTGACTTAAAGCTCAACATTCAGAAAACTAAGATCATGCAATCTGGTTCCATCACTTCATGGGAGATAGATGGGGAAACAGTGGAAACGGTGACAGACTTTATTTTTTTGGGCTCCAAAATCACTGCAGATGATGATTGTAGCCATGAAATTGAAAGGCGCTTACTCCTTGGAAGGAAAGTTATGGCCAACCTAGACAGCATATTGAAAAGCAGAGACATTACTTTGCGAACAAAGGCTATGGTTTTTCCAGTGGTCATGTATGGATGTGAGAGCTGGATGGTGAAGAAAGCTGAGCACTGACGAATTGATGCTTTTGAGCTGTGGTGTTGGAGAAGACTCTTGAGAGTCCCTTGGACTGCAAGAAGATCCAACCAGTCCACCCTAAAGGAGATCAGTCCTGGGTGTTCATTGGAAGGACTGATGTTGAAGCTGAAACTCCAATACTTTGGCCACCTCGGCGAGTTGACTCAATGGAAAAGACCCTAATGCTGGTAAGGATTGGGGGTGAGAGGAGAAGGGGACGACAGAGGATGAGATGGCTGGATGGCATCACCAACTCTATGGACATGGGTTTGGGTGGACTCTGGTAGTTGGTGATGGACAGGGAGGCCTGGCATTCATGGGGTCGCAAAGAGTCAGACATGACTGAGTGACTGAACTGACTGAACCTGTATTCCCATCCAGCACTCCTGATCCCACTTAGCCTGCTGTATTTTTAATTAACATTATCTTTTATTGCTTAAAATATACTTATTGCTTTCTTTTTGGCCACACCACGCAGCACGTGGGATCTTAGTTCCTCCACCAGGGATTGAACTCACGCCCCCTGCATTGGAAACACAGAGTCTTAACCACTGGACCACCAGAGAAGCCCCTATGTTCTATATCCCTTCCTCTAAAATATGAGAAGCTAAGGGCAGGAATCTATTTTAGTCACTTTGTATACTAAGGGCCTATAACAGTACCTGACACATTCTAAGTGCTCAATAAATATTTGTTGACATGTATGTCCCAGTCCATGAAAGCCTGGTTCTTTTAAGTAAAAGCCACACACAGCCCCAGAAGGAAAGCCTCTGGTACTGTCTCTGGGGCTGCTAGATGCATTCTAGTCTATTGCTGACCCCTGCTGGAACCCACTGAGCAAGTTGCTATCCTACCCTTGACTGCAGGAACGGACCCAAAATTTCATGGGTGACTGGATGCTGCTGATACTCTTTTCTGCCATCTACTGTGTTGTACACATACATTTAGAGCAGTAATAACTATAATCATTCCTTTCCCCTGGACTTTTACTGATTCTAGGGGTCTGCAGAAGATAGACTTAAAGTTTGCTTTTGTTTTATTTATATTTGATATTTGTTCTTTAGTAAGGACTCCATTGGTTGGGGATGGGGAGGCTGCTCTTAGTTTTATCTTCAGAACTAGTAAGTTAATCCTTTTTTTTTTTCTCTTTTTTTGGCTGTGCCCTGGGGCTTGTGGGATCTTAGTTCCCCAACCAGAGAGTGAACCTAGGTCCTTGGCCGTGTAAGTGCAGAGTCCTAACCACTGAACTGCTAGGGAATTCCCAAGAACTAATAATTTTGTCTTTAACCAGACTAAAAATTGGTGGGAGGAAGATATGATTTTCTTCCATGTGGCCATTACCTTTGTAACCAAAGGCATCCATTTGCCTCAAAAAAAAAAGATAATTATAGCAGGAATGCAAAGGTAAATAATGTCTCTAATCCAGCTTTTTAAGCCTATAACTAAATACTAATCTTGAAAGCTTTGTTGGGAAAGTAAAGAAGCTCCAAATTTCATACATTCTTAAATACCGAGCAAAGCGTGAAGCCTGGACAAAAAGTGTTACTATAAACCAGTAGGCAAAGTAAACTTGGAGAATGACAGTAGGATGTTGTCAACTACTGAGGGGAAGTGCAGTATTCTTCCAGCCAAAAGAGCCTAGGCTAAGCAGAAGGTCGATGGGGTTGAGACAAAACTTACCTGGTATTTGGATCCCTGAGAAGGAACCCATAAACCCCCTCATTACTTGGGTTTTGGTCCAGAAAAAGGAAGGAGGACATGACATCAGGAACTCAAGTAAGATGAGGTAGAATCTGGACTTCTGGGCTAGTCCTTCACTTCCACTGCAAGTTCAATGTGCTGCAAGGGGAACATGGTGCTGTCAAGAAGTAATTCTGCAATGGCTAAGATATCTAGACAGATGGACCTGTTCCCCAGTTTGCTATTCCCTTGGTGTGCTATGCTGTGACACTTTTCATATCTTGGCAAGAGGGTGCCAAAATGCTGAGAGAACTCAACACCCATAAGCCTTCAATTGGGATGAGAAAGTTACATTTAACAGAGACCTCATAAATAAATGCCTTAGCAGAACCATTAGCTCCAGCAGAGAAATGAGAAATAGGTCAGGCTCTGAATCATCAAGAGTTTATGGAAAAAATAAAATGAGAGGGACAATGAGTATTCTAGAGAAGGAGAAAGGAAGGAAGACCTGGGAAGGGGGAGAGATTTTCCTGAGGGAGTTTAGATTGGGCTCAGTTTCTATGTGATTTAACTTTTGTTGGCACTCATACCCTCACATGCCTACTCCTGCAATGAGCTTAGAAAATTTGAATGAGTCTATGAGTTTCTGGAAAAGGATGAATGAAGAAACTCCTGTTCAAATCCTAGAAGAGACATTAGCACTCCTGAGCTGACATCTCTAACATTAATATATGGGCAAAAATGATGTTGATTCCTTTAGATTCTTAAAAGTACTATACTTTCACAGTATAAAATGGTCTATCTTTTCCCCACTAATGTTTTATACTTTGAATTTTATTTTGACTCTGATATTAATCTTGTCATACCTGCTTGCTTTTATTAACATTTGCCTGGTGTATCCTATCCTACCTTACCATCTGCTTTTGTTTTTTAATCAATAGCAGTTTTCCCCTCCTTTAAAATATTTTTCAATTTTTAAAAAATGCATGCAAGCAATACATGGAGATATTCACATTTTAAAGGAACAAAACCATTATATTATTGTCTCTCAATCCCGGTTCTTTCTTTAGCTGCCTGCTACTATCCTTTGACCATTTTTTTTGGTCCTTATATCTTAAATTGTTGATTCTTTATTTTTTCTGGATAGTAATCCTGTGCCTGTTAAATTTTTTTCAGAGTGTAGCATGCGATTTAATTTTGATTATGTTTTCAGAAGAAAGCAGGGTGCTAAAGAATTGATGCTTTCAAACTATGGTGCTGGAGAAGACTCAAGAGTCCCTTGGGCAGCAAGATCAATCCAGTGAATCCTAAAGGAAAACAACTCTGAATACTCATTGAAGAACTGACGCTGAAGCTAAAGTTCCAATACTTTGGCTACCTGTTGTGAACAGCCAACACACTGGAAAAGACCCTGATGCTTGGAAAGAATGAAGGCAGGAGAATAGGGGTGACAGAGGGTGAGATGTTTGGATGGCATCAGCGACTCAATGGTCATCAACTTGGGCAAACTCTGGGAAATGGTGAGGGACAGGGAAGCCTGGCATGCTGCAGTCCACAGGGCTGTGAAGAGTTGGACACAACTTGGCAACTGAACAATGTGTTTTCAGATGTAAAACATTTTAGAATTTGGATGCAGTCAAACCTGTCATTTCCTTCTTTAAATTTTTGTTTTTAATATTTTTGTATGCTAAACAAGAACTCTTTAACCCAATGATGATATCTTCAAGTTTTTAAATAAATTTTATGGCTTAAAAATGTTTAGATCTTTACCATCTAACATCTGGGATTTATTTTTCTGAAAGATTTGGGATAGAATGTAATGTTATATTTTATTTTGTTGTTTTATTTTCTCATGAATAACCAGTTGTCTCAATGAAATTTATTGATTAGTTTGTCTTTTCCACACTAATGTGAAGTAATACATCTGCTATATGCCAAATTCTATAGTCACAATGAGTTCTTTATTGGGGGGTGGGCTGAGTTCTTTATTCAGCCCACGAATTTGTCTATTCCTGCACTATACCACACTGTTTTAATGACCATAGCTTTGTAATATTTTGATATCTGATAAATGAACTCTCACTCTCACCTCCTATGTTCTTCGGTAATATTTCCTTGAAAAAGTTTCATGAAAAATCTATTGGGGGTTTTGACTGAAATTGCATTAAATATATAAATTTGAGAAAAGGGCAAACATCTTTATAGTATTGAATTTTAGGAACATTATCCCTATTTAGTCATATTTTCTTTTACATCATTCAGTAAAAGTTTTATGGTCTTGTCTACAAAAGATTTTTATGTTATTCTTTGCTACTGCATAGGGAATCACTTAGTTTATTATATTTTCTGATTAATGATTGCTGACATATAGAAAAGTCAATTATTTTCTCTTTTATTCAATTAATGTAGTAAATTATATCAATGTTTTTATTGTTGTTTAATCACCAAGTCGTGTCTGACTCTTTTGTGGACCCATGAACTGTAGCCCACCAGGCTCCTCTGTCCATGGGATTTCCCAGCAAGAATACTGAAATGGGTTGCCATTTTCTTCTCCAGGGCATCTTCCTGACCCAGGGACTGAACCCATGTCTGTTGTATCTACTGCATTGGCAGGCAGATTCTTTACCACTGAGCCACCTGGGAAGCCCTAAAATTTGTTTATATAAATTATATCAATAGAGCTCAATTAGTGAATTCATCTTGCATTTCTGAGATAAATTTAACATTATCATGTTGCGTTATTATTTTCACTGCTGCTGAAATATAATTTATGATATTTTATTTGGGATTTTTGCATAATCTTTACAAATCAAAAGTGGTACACTTTTTTCCCTCATCTTTTATATATCTTGTTTTGGCATCAAGGTCAGCTTAACTATATAACATGAAATAAACTGGATAACTTTATCTTCCTATGATTTAAAATGATTTATAAAATATGGAAGTTATCTGTTTCTTAAAGGTTTAGAGAACTTGCCTATATAACCATCTGGACCAAGTGACTTTTTTGAAATAAATCTTTTACTACTATTTTGGTTTTAGATTTTCTACATTTTCTTCAACTATTTTGAAATTTTGTATTTTCCTGTAAAATGATCCATATATTTTTCAACTCTATTGATATAAAGTTATTTGTATTATCTTATAATTTAAAATATCTGCTCATGCATTATGATTTTATATCCCTTGTTATATCTGATAATTTTTATGCCTTCTCTCCTCTTTCTTAATCATATTTGCCAAAGAAATTTGTTTTTATTAGGCTCTTAAAAACATATTTTTGGACAATTCTACTCATTTTTTTTCTTGTTTCATGAATTTCTGCTTTTATCTATTGCAGTGTTTTTTTCAACTTTTTTTTCATTATTACCCCTCTAGGGAACTTTTTGGATCTTTTTTCCCTTAATCACTACTTTCTTCATACCCCCAATATTAAACCACACATACAGTATATATGTGTTCCTATGGTATAGTCTTGTGAAAAGCCATAATCACTGCAATATCTAATAATTTTTTTCAGCCCTCAAGAACTAATTTTTACTTCATAAGTGGCAATATTTTCCCTATTGAGAATGCATTACCCATTGTAATGTCTTTTTTTATTTTCTTTGGGCTTATTTTCCTTTTTTTAATGGAGTTAAAAGCTTAGTTCATTTACTTCCATTTTTTTAAAATAAGAAATTTAAGGCTATAAGCTGTACTTTTCCCCTCAGTGCTGTTTGCTTACATTACTGAAGTTTTGCAATTTTGTATTTTTGGTTTCCATTCAGATCTAAATTTTTGTAATTGACACTTTTACCTGAGTTATATAGAGGCTTGTTTTTACATTTCCCAATATGTGGATTTGGGGTTAGGTTTTTATCATATTTTTATGTGACTGCCTATCTGGAGTTTGTTGAGACATACTATCTTACCATATGGTCAACTGAAATTCCTGTAATCTTTCAAAGCTTGATATTTTCTGTAGACTTTTTGTGGATAGTTTTTATCAAATAAAAAATTATTTTTGTTACTAGTTTGTTAAGGTGTTTTTACTTTTTATTTAAAAATTTTTATTTTTAAAATTGAAGTATAGTTGATTAACAGTATTAATTACTTCTACATAGCATGCTAAGGTATTTTTAAATTAAATTACAAGTTGGCGTTGAGTTTTTTTTTCTTTTGTTTTTATGTTTTTGACAGTGCCATGTAGCATGTGGGATTTTTCCTAACCAGGGATCCAACCCATGCCCCCTACACTGGAAGCACAGGGTCTTAACTACTGAACCACCAGGGAAATCCTGGTATTGAGTTTTAACAAATATTTACTTTGGAACCAGAGATGATTTTGCTTTTTCCTTCTTAATTTCTATTAATTTGATTAACTGCTTTAACACATGTCATGTATCTCATCTGCCCTATGCTTTCCCTTAGAGGCCTAACTCTATACATTCTCCATACAGAAAATGGAGAATGTACACATTTGTGATCCTCTTTACAATGGTAATATCACTAAGACTAAGCTAAAAATGTTGAAGGCACATCTGTATCTTCTGCAAGCTTCTCAAATACCTACCTTAGTGTTAATGGGATGATTTCCTATTGCTTCCTCTGCAGATTCAGGGAGGTACCTCTCAGTATTTCCCTGGATCTGAGATCCCTGGTGGAAGTGCACATTTGTGTTTCCTCTCTGAGAACTTGCTTCCATTCTCCTGTTATATCTCTTTGGGCTCCAATTACCTCCTCTACTTTGGTAATGAGTAAATTACCACCCTCTTCTATAGTCTCATCTTAAGATCATTTGGCTCTTTGCCATTTTTATTTTCCAATTTGTATTATAAATGTTTTTGTGTCCTGTAAGAACACAACATTTGTTTTAAAGAAATCCTTTTCTTCCTCCAGATTAATTGGTCTCTCTTCCTTTATTCACTTTTTACCCTCCCAGTGCTTCCCTTTTGACTTCCAGGTCTGAACATATACTTGAAACAAATATAGTTCCTACTTGATTTCCTAAATAGACCTGCTTCCTAGGGAGAGAAGAATCCAGGCACAACCCTTTTTAATACTCTTCCTAGCCTTTGGAACTACAATAGTATTGCTTCTCTCTACCTTAAACCCCCATATAACAAACATTTGAATTTCTTTTTATACTTATGACTAAAACCCACCATTCCTCAAGTGAACACACAACTTGAGTCTTTGAAATTCCCATCAGGGCTCATATAGTCAACATATGAGGCACCAACTTGAGACATAACTGGAAGGTGACTCTGAATACCCATATGACTTAAAGAACTTTACCTCTTCCAGAAGTCTCTCCATAGACCCTATAAAAGGATTCAGTGCAAATCAAGATTAGCCCAAATTGGGCTAATGCCACCTGTTAATCCCCAATAAAATGGAAGGGCTAGACTCTCTCAAGTTTATTTGAAGTACACATGGAACGTCTGCCATTAAGTGTCTTAAATTCCTTATCTGGAATTCTGGCAGAGAATAAAAGGCAGCACAGGTTTTTCTATCCAACAGTGCCTTTCCCTTCTGCAGCAAGCCTAATCTTGTGAACATCTATGTGAAGCCTCAACTATATGTTAATCAAGATCAGCCACAGTGACCTGCACAGCCTACTTTTGCAAAGCCCTACATCTAGTACCTCTAAAAAAATAATGACTTGCCTGTGGACATTAGCTACCATAAGCTACTAGAACTTGAAAAAGTCAAAGAACTAAAAGGTCTCAAATCACTACAGCACTAAAGTCTGTGCTCTGGCAAACCAGATGTTCCATCTCCATCTTATTTTGGCCTCCTAATTCCAGTCAGATTGCCTATTTCTTACGACTTAGTAGACAAGGCATATATGCATGTGTTAGGGCTTAAGGAAAACAATTAATTGCATCCATTTCCTTTTTAAGTTCTCAACCAACTAGGTAATAGATACAAGAATCAGACCAATGAAGATCAAAATATCAGTATTTTGTTGAGAAGGCTGTACCTATAGCCAAATTGGGCTTTCCAAAGCCACCCCTCCACTGCCTTTCACACCCTTTCTGATTCCTCTATTGGGATTACTCACCCAAAGAATATACATAGGAAACACTTACCTGGGGAGTTGCAAGGGGGCATGGCTGTTCCAAAAGTGGAGACAGAGAGAAGTACTCTTCAGACTTGCCTCTGGAAGGCAGGCCTGGGCCTCAGCAGGTGTGCTTACCATATGAAAGCTGGGATCTGAGTGGTATGGGTACAAATAGCAGGCAAAGAAGTACAAGAGGCAGGCCTGGCCCACAGAAGGTGTGCTTATCATATGAAAGCTGGAATCTGAGTGGTGTGGGTACATATAGCAAGCAAAGAGGTTCAAAAAAGAGAAGAGAGCGTAGAGTGAGTGAGTGAGTTCATGATGACCCTCTTCTCTATGTCTCGATCAGAGAATACAATCTTCCTTTGGAGACAAGTGAGTAAGAGGTGCAGACAGGGGCCAAGAGTGAATTCCAATACAATTGCCTACTTGGAGGAGAATAGGAAAATAAGGACAAATAAAGATTCCTGTCCCTATAGGTGGGACAAAGCCTGTACTCTTCATTCCCTTCTAGCAAGGACAGGGTATCCCATTCCCTCATGCCCAAAGGCTGGTGTGGGATTCACTCCCAGCCCCCAACCTATATTTCAGGAAGAATTTGATAAATAGATTCTGTTACTAGATCATTCTTATATCAAAACTCAGGATGGTGGAGTAGGGCAAGGGCCAGAGGTTCAGATTGACCCCACCAAATTCCTGACATATTCACTTGCTAAGGTCCATTTGACTAGCAAAAAGAAGCAAAAGAAACACTAATAAAACTAGGAAGGCCCTTTCAAGGCACTTCACCCATAAGGTCCTCAAGAGCTCCCTGGCTGCTTAAGTGAAAAGGGTACGACAATATCCAAGGCCAAGAAAGACCAGCCTACAACCTACAAATATTGCCCCCATTATCTGTCTCCCTTCCCACCACCCCAAGTCCTTGGAGAAGTCAGTGAAAGACACGCCGCATTTAGACTGTCAGAGGCCAATCCCAGACAAAAGTCCCCAAGGTACAAGAACTCAAATAAGGACACTACTGGGGAGATTGAAAATCAAACATTATTTATCAGATGGTGATAGGAGACATCACGCTTTCTTGAGCCCAGTTCCAGAATGGTCAGTGGGAGTTTCTCTCACGTTAACTTCATTGGTCCGCCTACCCAATGGCAGTTCTTCTACTGAAGGGGACAAAGGAGAAATCGTAGTCCTCAAGGGGGCCTCAGAGTGCCCTTCTTATCAAGTCCCAGCTGAGCAGACAAAACAAGCAAACGAAGGACTTCCCACCACCAAAACCCACCTTCACAACTGGAGGCCTCTTCTTCCCAAATGTAACTCAAGGAGAGTTCCACTCACCCTGCTTAGTCCTCAACAGGGAAACATTGTACTTCTTTATACCCTTTGGGTCCTTCCTAAATACCTTTCCTTCACTCAGTGTAGTGAGCACTTAGTAGAGTCCCCGTGTTCATATCACTTACTTTCTCAAGGAAGCTAGAGCGCCCAGGACTAGAAACTGGCATTGAAAAGTAATCTACCAGATTAAAAGATAAAGGCTCTCCCAAGATGCTATAAAGGCATTCCCACTTTAAGTCCATATTGTATGGAAGGAGGGAATGGACTCAACCTGCTTAGAAAATAGCTTTTGGGTTAAGCACAACAGGCAAAGCATTCAGCAGAAACTGGACAGCTGAAGGAACATAGACATGATAGTGAATAGGGAAGTAGGGGATGCTGGTGGCCGTAAGGAAGAGTGGTGCCCTTTGACTAAGAGCCCAGATGGGGTAACTAAGTATGATGGAAAGAGTCAGATAGAAGGCCAGATAACTAAATTTTAGTTAAGACTTTTGCCAGCAACTCAGCATGTAACTCTGAGTTATCTAGCCTTCAGTATCTTCATCTGCAAAATAGGGGAAAGCAGTCAGTTTACCTAGATGCCTCTTACAGTCCTTCAATAGCATGGCATCCTTCACAAGTGTGACTGATGGACTACTACAGGATATTCAGGAGGGGGCCAAAGGGGACTTTACCAGAGCAGAAAATGCCTTTCAGCCTCATCTCTAATGAAAGGGTCACATTCACACATACATAAGCAGAGTGGCTGACAATCTCATCATAGCAGCAGAAACACAGAGAAAAATACATACTTGTGAAGCTCAATTCCTGCACTACGGGAGCAACATGGAGGGGCTCCAAGGTCAGGGGAGAAGGGTCCTTCCATACGACAGTAACTTTCACCTTTCTGTCCCTTCCCCAAATCCAGAGCAGCTGGCTTTCTGAAAGAAGCCACTCCCGCTTCCCTTCCCTAAAATCACCAACTCACCTGTTACAGAAACAAAAATGCACAGATCCCAAGGGAAATAACCCACTAGCTAGCTAGAAATGAACAGACTCTACCACACCTAAGGTTACCTGGGAGTGGCAGCTGGGACCAAAAGCCCTTATTTCCCTGAACATTAACAATGACTCTGAAAGGTCTTCATTTGGACCTGTCCCAACCAGTCACTTGGGTTTGCCCTCTTGGTGAAGTGGGAACTCACCTGGACCACCCTTTCATTTCTGGTGCATTTATGATTGTTTCCAAATTTTTAGACCAACCTCATTGTGAGTGAGCCAGGAAGTTACCTCCCCAAGTAGGACTCCAAGTGACAGGAAAAGCTAGGACAGCGACGCAAGTGCAAGGTTTCAGCCCTTGCAACAGGACCTGCAAACAGACGCATGCCACTCCCCAGACACCAAGAAGCATCTCCCAGCCATCCATCCACATGGATTCTTACAAGGCCTCTCCTAGCAGAGGTAGCTGGGGCAATTGGGGTGTGGAGGACATCGACCTCCTATTAACCTGGGATCCCTGTTTAAAAGATATTAAAAATACATTAGTAAACATCACTGTTTACAGAAATATAAATCATTTCTGTTTCCAAAGGCCTCTCACCATCTCAGTCCTGAACATTCCCAAGACTGCCACCCCTGACACCCTCTCCAAGGTCCGCCCTGGTGGGTGGGTAAGACACCAGAGTCTTTTGAGACTGAGAGCTCCTCAGGCACCTGAGAAATCCAGTTTCACATCTCTGGTTCCCATGGAAGGGAGAATCTTCAGGACTCTGGAGAGTACAGGGGTTCATCCATTCTTATCAGTTCCGGGGGGCTGTCTTGAGGCAATCCCCTCCCTTTTGGATGATATACGTGTTGTAAGAATTCCTGCTATTTTCGGGCCCCCAGTCCCTCCCCAGAGTCCAACACGCCTTCCTGGACCGACCCACCCACCACCCACCCCAACCCCGCCCCCCAGAGCGGAGAAGCCAGTCTGTGTCTTAGTATCATCACTCAGGGAAAGAGGGATGGGCAGAGAAAAAGCAAGGACAGTGGCCTGGGGAATCGTCCTTGAGGGAACGACTAACAGCAGTGACTGTCAGACAAGCAGGTGGCGAAGCTGGGCACCTGCCCGGGGACGGAGCCGGAGCTGTCCACCAGGTTGGCGGGTTGCGGGTCGACGCGGGGGGTGCGACGGCGCCCCCGGTACTCGATCATGTCAGGATGATAGGATGGGTGGCGGCGGGCGTGCTTGGTCAGGTGGTCGCTCCGGGAGAACTGCTTGGGGCAGAGTGGGCAGGAGAAGCGTTTCTCGCCCGTGTGCGTCCTGTAGTGGCGGGCCAGCTCGTCGGAGCGCGTAAACTTCTTGTCGCAGTCGAGCCAGTCGCAGGAGAAAGGGCGCTCACCCGTGTGGGTGCGCTGGTGGGACTTCAGATGTGATGACTTGTAATAGGCTTTGTTGCAGCCCGGGAAGGGGCAGCGATGGCGCTTGGCTGCAGGTGTTACTGGCCGCCTCCGGGGGCCTGGACCCGTGGCGGGGGCGGGGCCGGCCCCAGGGGCCACGCCAGACACCGCGCCAGGGTGGGCAGGCGCTCCCGGGACGGCTGGCGCGCCGGGGACCTCGAGCGCGCCGGAGGAGTGCATGGGTTCCGAGACCTCGGCGGCGCTGGAGGCCGAGGCTGGCTGGGAGCCCAGCGTCGGGCCGGAGCACGGGGTCGGGTCGGAGGAGCCGGACGAGGCGCGCAGAACTTCCCCGGAGTACTCTCCGAAGCCCCCACCAGAGCCGCCGCGCAAGTCAGCCAAGACGCTTGCAGCCAGCAGGTGGGGCGCGGCGCCGCCCGCGCCGGGGCTAGGGGCGGGGACCTGGGGGAGCGGGGGGACCGACGCGGGCCCCGGTGGCCCCGGACCCGGCAGAGCGGACTCCGGCGGCGGCGCCGCCGCACCCACCTCCGAGCTGGCCGCTCCGCCCGCGCCCTCGGGGTCCGGCGGGCGGCGGTGGACCACGGCACCCGCGGACATGGACACCAAGCACTCGGCGGCGAAGTAGTCCAGGCACGCCACGGCAGCCGACATGCTGGCACCGCGGGGCCGCCGGCGCGCGCCGTCCGAGCGCGGCCGGCCGCGGGCGAGCGAGTTCTCGGGAGCGTCCGTCCCCGCTGCCTCGGGGCGAGAAGCGGGAGGCCCGGTGCGCGCCGCGCGCCGCGCGCCGCCCGCCGCCCGCCGCCGCCGCCGCCGCCGCTGCTGCCGCC